>PGTU02006730.1:0-12941 GCA_002896215.2 Cicer echinospermum
AGTTTTAAATTTAGTATTATATCAATGATTCAACAAGTAATAGCAACAGCCACAGATCTCAAACCTAATCTCTGGGGAGTCTAGGCCTGAGTCCTCACTATTATCTATGGGAGAGGTTGAGATACGCTGTATTACCCTCAGCTGGTGTCTCCTCAACGTGAGTCTCAGGGTTATCTAGGGATCCGGGTTAGGTTCTTCTGCTGCTTGACGATCAATATCTGCGATGTCTTCAAACGACAGCTTGATGCCTAAGTGTGCTTGAAATCGCTCCACATCCTGAACAACGAGTTCAAGGATGCTTGCAGAGTCCTTAAACTAGCTTCCAATCTGGACTGTGATGGTAGCACTTTGGCATTTATGTGCCATTTGAGCTTCAATGAATTCCATTATTTTGGCAACAAAATCAGGAGTGGCTGGTGCAGTGACAGGTTGAGGCTGAGGTTGTGGCTGAGGCTGGGCTGGTTCACAGCAGCTTGAGGTCTTATCCAAATTCCGTGTAACCTTTTCAATTGCATTTGATTCACAATTGATTCTCCAAATACCAGAGTGGTTTTTGTAGATTCTTCATTACCAAATTGAAACCTTGAAATGTTGAGAATTTTTGTGACCAGCTGTGGATAAGGCAACATAAGCTTGCTCTGAGAAGCTTCCAGCATTTGCCTTAGCACAATCCAACTACAACTCATCCTTAGCTCTTTAGATAAGCCCCATAATAGTATTATGTCCAACTTCTGGACTACTGCATGGTTTCCTGATCTTGGCACCAGCATACGAGTAAGTGTGTACATCAACATCCTATGTTGTACCTTCATTTGACCAATGGGCAATGAAATAGATTCAACGAACCCATCGATCATCAGGTCCTTTACTGCTGTATGCTTGTCAAGAGTCTCTTCCCAACCTTCATCAGCCGTATCAGCTTCCGAGCTGCCAACGTAGACTTGCCGTAAAATGGCAATCCTGACAAGATAGAGAAATCATCAAAGGACATAGCAATCCTTTTTCCTTAACTAGAGCAGGTAAACCCTTCTTCAGTCAACTTGAAAGTAGAGTAAAATTTCCCTTATCAGCCTTGGGTAACTATCAAGTTTAGATGAAAGAAAGTTCTCAAGTCCATGAAATCTGAGATGATTCTGAAACGTGAAATCAACATAATCAAAGTATGCAAAATCCATAGTTCTCGCCTCATGGATTTTTCTCTTTGCAAAGTCTGCTGGTATAGAGGATTGTGCCTCCTTTTCCTTTGGTGCGAGGACTTTCTTGGGGAGGTGGTGAAGAATTAGGTTTCTTCTTCCTCTTTTGAGATATTTCCTTCATGGCATCAGCCATGAATTTCTCTGTTGGGGGTTCCTTACGTTTCTTAGTCTTCTCTTGGATTGGTGCAGGAGCCTTGCCCTTATTTGGCAAGAATTTTATGAGTGGGTATTGGTACTCTCTTTGTTAAAGTGGGTGGGGGTGAAGGTGTTTCACTTGTAGAGAGGATGAGGGTGATGGAGTATGAGCTTGGGTTGTGTTTACACGTGCCATACTCGTAGCTTGATGTAGATTCAATGTAGGTAGAAAGTAGAGTGAAGATACTAACAGATGCAGAGACAGAAGAATGAAGCAGACAGAGAAATCAGTGAAAATCTGGAAAATACAAATGCAGAAATCGATTTAGAACTGTTCCTATTTATACTCTTAACCTTGTAAATCGATTTCCAAATCGATTAGGTTACCGTTGCTGGAATCCTCAATCAATTCAGTAATGATTATGTTCAACGGCTAGAAAAAAAATAGTAACGGTCATAATTTCAAATCGATGTTTAAAATCGAGTTCCAGTTTTACTTAATCGATGTCCAAATCGATTGTCTTAAGGTTGAATAATGAGCTAATCGATTTCCAAATCGACGCTCGTGAAAGTTTAAAAAAAAAATTTCTGAACTTAGAATTCTGGGCCAAAGTAATCGATTCCCAAATCGATTTATAAACCATTTACCATGCTGGTAATCGATTTCCAAATCGATTTAACTGGAAAACATTACTGAAAAACACCAGAATCAACAAAAATCATACTTCACTAGGATCAATGATCCCTAGTTTCATCCTTATATGCAAAAAACTTTCTCTTGGCAAAGCTTTTGTGAAGATATCAGCTAACTGTTCCGCAGTGTTAACATACTCAAGTTTAATAATTCCATTCTGAAAGTGGTCTCTTATAAAGTGATGTCTTACTTCAATGTGTTTGGTCCTGGAGTGCATTACTGGATTCTTGGTTATACTCATTGCACTTGTGTTATCACACATGATAGGTACTGTTCCCAAATCAACACCAAAGTCCAATAAATGCTGTTTCATCCTTAGAATTTGAGCACAACAGCTCCCAGCTGCAATATATTCAGCTTCAGCAGTAGATAATGCAATGCTTGTTTGCTTCTTACTGAACCAAGACACTAGAGAATTTCCAAGCAAATGACAAGTTCCTGAGGTACTTTTCTTGTCGAGTTTACAACCGGCAAAGTCTGAATCTGAGTAACCAATCAATGTACATGTTGATCCTTTTGGATACCACAATCCAAGATTTTTAGTTCCTACCAAGTATCTGAAGATTTCTCTTAACTGCACTGAAGTGAGATTCCTTTGGATTTGAATTGATACCTTGCACACATACAAACACTGAACATGATGTCTGGTCGGCTTGCTGTAAGGTAGAGCAGAGATCCAATCATACCACGAAATCTAGTAACATCTATAGGTTTACCTTTCTCATTCTCGGTCTAAGAAAATTTCCTTGACTCATGGGTGTATCAATGGACTTAAGATTTTCAAAGTTAAATTTCTTTATCAAATCAGAACAGTATCTAGATTGACTAATGAAAATGCCTTGCTTGCTTTGGTTAATTTGAAATCCAAGAAATATGACAGTTCACCCATCATGACATTTCAAATTTACCTTTCATCAAATTTTTCAAATTCTTTGCACAGTTTATTATTTGTAGATCCAAATATTATGTCATCAACATATACTTGGACAAGCAAGATATCATTTCCAGTAGTTTTTGTGAAAAGGGTCTTGTCAACATTTCCTCTTGAAAAGTTTTGTTGGATAAGGAAATTGCTGAGCTTCTCATACAAGCTCTTGGAGCTTGTTTTAACCCATAGAGGGCCTTTTGAGAGCTTATACACATGATTAGGAAAATCAGGATTTTCAAAACCAGGTGTTTGGCTAACAAAAACTCCTCTTGAAGGTCACCATTGAGAAAGGCACTTTTCACGTCCATTTGATAAAGATTAAAGTCCATTATACAAGCATAAGCCAATAAAATTCTTATGGCTTCTAGTCTAGGCTACTGGGGCATAGGTTTTCATCAAAAATCTATTCCCTCCTCTTGACTATAACCCTTTGCTAACTAATCTGGCTTTGTTCCTTGTTATCACACCATTCTCAAACTGGTTTACATCCAACTATTGGTTTCTGAAACACCCATCTGGTTCCTATGACATGCTTACCCTCTGGTCTAGGTACTAAACTCCACACTAGTTATCACACTTGTTTCTCTCAAATTGGTTTAACTCCTCTTGCATAGCAAGTATCCACTCACTATCTAACAGGGCTTCCTTGATGTTCTTAGGTTCAATCTGAGATACAAAGGCTGTAAAGTTACAAAACTGACTAAGGCTTCTCCTAGTTGCAACACCTTTAGAGATATCGCCTATAATGTTGTCTAAAGGGTGGTTTCTGTTTGAACTTCCATTCCTTAGGCAACTCACAGGTTTCTATAGGTTCTACAAGGTCTGATCTAGTTGGAGGGTCAGCTATAGTTGTTCTAGTGGTTCAGATTCTACAACTTCGTCCAAAATGTCATCAACCTTAGAAGGAGTTTGTTCAAGTTTTCTGTAAAAGATTCATCAACTTTACATGAACTGACTCTTCTATGGTCTTTTTTCTTTTGTTGTAGATTCTATAGGCCTTACTAGTTTGGGAATATCCTAAAAAGATACCTTCATCTGCCTTAGGGTCAAAACTTTCCTAGGTGTTCTTTGCCATTGTTCAACACAAAGCACTTACAACCAAAGATTCTAAAGTAGGAAAGGTTTGGTTTTCTACCCTTGTAAAGCTCATAGGGTGTTTTTCCTAAGCAGGGGCCTAATGAGAACTCTATTTACAACATGAGTGGCTGTACTAATTGCATCTGCCCAAAAGTACTTAGGTAGGTTGGAGTCCTTAAGCATGGTCCTAGCTAACTCTTCTAGGGATCTATTTTTCCTCTCCACTACCCCATTCTGCTGTGGTGTCCTAGGGCAGAATATATGTGGTTGATTCCATGTAGTTCACAATAATTTGAAAAAGATCATTTTGGAATTCACCTCCATGATCACTTTTTATTGAAACAATTTTCAGATCATTCTCATTTTGAACTAAAGCAGCAAACTTTTTAAAAACTGAGAATGTATCACTTTTATGAGCCAAAAAGTAAGTCCATGTGAATCTAGAATAATCATCAACCAGCACATATCCATACAGGTTTCCACCTAAACTCTTAACTTGGGCAGGTCCAAAAAGGTCCATGTGAACTAGTTGCAAAACTCTATTTGTTCTAAACAAGTCTATAGAGGAAATGGAGTCTTAACCAGTTTACTCTTCTCACATGAATCACACAGTCTATCTTTGGAAAACTTCCTATTTGGTAGACCTAAGACTAACTGTTTGCTGACAAGTTTATTCAAATGATTTATATGTATGTGAGCAATTCGTTTATGCCAAAGCCATGTTTCATCAGAATTGGATAACAAGCAGCATATAGCACTTGGTACAGAATTGAAATCCAACATGTAAATGTTGTTAATTCTGTCACCAACTAGCTTTATGTGTTTGTCATCTTTATGCTCAATAATGCAAGATGTGATGAAAAACTTACTTGAAAACCTTTGTCACATAGCTGGCTTATACTCAGTAAGTTGTGTTTTAATCCTTCAACATATAAACACATTTTTGATTACTGCAGTTGATTCATTGCCTACGTCACCCAATTCCAATGATCTTTCCTATGTTGTTGTCACCATATTTGACAAAGCCTCCTTCCTTTAATGTTAAGGACAGGAATTTGGATTTGTCACCAGTCATATGGTTTGAGCATCCGCTATCTAGATACCATGAAATGTTTCGTGGACGTCAAGCACACCTGCAATACAAAATCATAATTTTGTTTTAGGTCCCCATTTAAATTGGGTCCTGGATGGTTAGTGTCAAACACAGATTTCTTTGCTATCCAAACTTGCTTCCATCCTCTATTGGCTAATTTTTTAAATTTGCAATTTGACACAAAATGTCCCTTTCTGCAACAGAAATGACATTTGCCATCAAAGGATGAATGTTTGTTTGGTTTAGTAAAGATGTCATACATACTCTTAGCAATAGCAGATTTTTGACCATGTTTGACATTTCTGGTTTGCATATAACCAATACCATATCTGTTTTTATTTCTTTTAACATGCATATTTGGTGTATATCCTAAACCAGATTTTTCATGAACCATGTCTTTGATTGCTAAGTATGACATTTAGTTTTATCTTTACTATGAGCAAATTTTAATAAATCAGATTTTAATGATGCAACAGTATTCTCAAGTTCAATGCACTTTGCAGATTTTTCATGTGAATCCTTTTTCAGTTGTTCACATAAATTTCAATTTCTTTATGTTCAATATTCATTTGTTCAGGCATTTTCTTTGTGCTCAACAACTGTTTTATGGAATTCACATAATCATCATGCAGTTCATTGAAAGCTTCTTGTAGCTCATCATATGTTGGATTAGATTGTGAACTAACCTCATTTTCTGATTCTGAATCAGTATTTGCCATGAGACACAAATTGACTTCTTCTTCATCTGAAGAGGCAGAGGATTCTTCATTGTCGTTCATGCAATATAAGCTTTTCTGGTTTTGGTGACTGGTTCCTTGCCCTTTTGGTTTTGTAGCTCTATTCTTGTTCTGCAATTTGTAGCATTCTGACTTTATGTGACCAGTCTTACCACATTCATAGCATGTAATTGTTCTTGTTGTCACTAGTCTTGGAGCTAGATGGCTTTCTGAATTTGTTGTCTTTTCTTCTTCAGAAACTTCTTAAATTTCTTGACAAGCAACCCGATTTCAGGCTCTTCAGTTTCACTACTGGATTCATCTGAGCAGCTATCTGATTCAGTTTTCGATTGATGGGCTTGAACCTTCAAGGATAATCCTTTCTTTTTCCAGCTTTCCATTTCTGATTCGTCCAGCCGATGCAGTTCCATTTCATGTTCCCTTAGTTTTCCAAACAATCTTGCAGTTGTCATCTTTGCTAGATCTTTGGATTCAGCTATGGCAGTTATTTTGGGCTGCCATTCTCTGGTTAGACACCTCATAATTTTTCCAATCTGCTGTTCGTTGTCCACTTGCTTTCCCAATGCGTGAAGATTTGTTCACAATGTGTGTGAATCTGGTCTGCAGATCGCTGATGGATTCGTCCTTTTTCATGCTGAATAATTCGTATTCATGCATAAGTGTATTTACGCGAGCTCTTTTTCACATATGTGGTTCCTTCATGTGTTTCTTGAAGACTGTCCCACATTTCTTTTGCTGACTTGCAGTTTGATACCCTAAAGAATTCTTCTGCACATAGAGCAGATGTTATAATGTTCTTAGCCTTAGCATTATAACCTACCTTCTTTTTTTCTCGTCGTCAGACCAGTCGGCTCTAGGCTTGAGAATCATTGAGTCATTGTTCCTGCAATCTTGGGAATGTATGGACCATTTTCAACAGCGTCAAGGATGTCTACGCCACTGGCTTCCAGGAATATCAGCATCCTGTGCTTCCAGTACATATAAGCTGTTCCGTTTGAATGCTGAAGGTCTTGCTAATGATGCGCCTTCTCCCAGAAAATCGTTTTGAGGCCATATTCCTTTTATGAGTTTTACCTCTCGAAAAGTTAGGCTCTGAGGGCCAATTGTTGGTTATTATGACCTCGAAATAATAGGAATGTATTAGTTCTTTAAAGAATTAAATCAATTTCATACACACAGCGGAATTAAATGCGGCATACAAGATTAGCAATTGCGAGTAGATTTGATTAAAAGATTAACCAAGATGCATGCGAGTCAAATTACCAGTGTAAACAATATTACCTAACAACAGAATATGTTTAACATGGCATCTAATATTAATCACATATACAAATATTGCAATATAGAAAATTAAAGGAGTTAAGGGTTAGAGAAGATTGCACCAAGAATTTATCCTGGTTCAGTTGTCAACGAGACAACCTACATCCAGTCCTGACAATCCAATCGGATTTCAGATTTTCTTCTCCAATAGAAAGAATCAATTAACAAATTGTCCAGTTTCATCCCCGAAACCTATCTATCTCTAATGATCTCTTTCCTATTGATCACCCTCTGATCCTTGTAGACACTCAGCAATCAACACAGAATCAAAGTATGACTCTTCTTGTTGAGCTCTCTCACCCAAGAAAGTAGCCACCAGTTTCAAGCTGGCTTTCTCGCTTTCGTTTCTTTTCAAAGTATTATACAAAACTGAATAAAGGAAGAACAAAAAGAAGTCTTCAATCTTGATCAATGTGACTTTCTCACGAATCTGGATATTCAAGGGATTGTTCATGAGAACATGTCTTGTCTCTCAAGATCACTTTTTCCAGCTCTCTCATTGATTGTTGATAATCTCTTTGGTTGTGATCTGAAAAAAGCAATCTCAGTGTGTTAACAAAGTGTTATTGAGAGTTCTTGTTGTATATCAAGAATATTCAAAGTGTTTATCAGATTGTTATTGAAAGAATGATTGAAGACAGTTTATATAGTTTCTGAAAAACATCTTAATAAATCGATTTGCCAATCGATTTCTTAAAGTAAATAAAACAGGTCTAATCGATTTGCCAATCGATTATCGCGTGTCTTGTTTTTCTTGAATCTTGAAACTACATAACCCAATCATTTACCAATCGATTCTTTAAACAACTTTTTCCAGTGATTATGTTAAGACTTATATGCAACGATTTCGTAATCGATTGCAGGTGTTAGTTCAAAGTAAAAATCACACCAATCGGATTTCGTAATCGATTTATTAAGTTTCATAATCGATTAACAAATACTCAGAATCGTTTTGGCCAAAGCACAGAGTTCACTGTGATTTCAAAAAGTTCTTTCAAATCGATTTTCCAATCAGATTGTGTGCAAGTCAGTGACTCAGCTATTTTGATGTTAATCGACGTGCCAATCGATTGTGTATGTGTTTTGCCTGAAAATTCTTACCTGGCGTTTAGTTCAATCGATTACCAATCGATTGCAACAAACTTCATATGATTGAAATTCACACAATAGATTGTCCGAATCGATTGTGTTGTCACAGGTGAAGTTATTTTGAATAGTACTAAGCAATCGATTTGCCAATCGATTACCCTCAAAACTGGTAGTGTCACTGTGACTTGTACATCGATTTCCCCAATCGATTGTTTTCAATCAGGTTACTTTGTGAAGTGTACAATCGATTTGTCAATCGATTGTAGCCTGTAAAAAGGTGGTGCTACTGCTGGTCAGTTTTCATTTCTAATTTAGTCCAGTCGATTAGCCCAATCGATTATAACATTCACAAACAGTTGTGTTTCTTACACCCTTGTTATTTAATCGATTTTCCCAATTCGATTTACTCAGTCAAAGATCAACTTTTGTTGATTTCTTGTGTTTCCAAGCAATATGTTCCAAGTGTTGTAGGATTGGATTGTTGTTCTGAAATCTTGCTCAATTAAAATATTAGATTTATCATATGATGTATGAACATTGTATGTTTGTTAATTATGTCCAAAATTAGGATTCAAGACTAAAGTCCAACAGTTAATACCGATATGTTTAGTTTATACATCATGTCTTAGGTTCGAAGTCATAAAATTAGAATTTTCACATTAAATAAAACCTAAGTAAACTTATATGTACTTTAACACCACCTAAAAATTAAATTTTTAAAGTGTAAATTCTTTATTTTTAAACATTATATTAATAGTAGAATTTTCACATTCATAAAATTTAACTTTATAATAACACTTTAGATATTTGAATCGATTTTAAATAGTAATTAATGTTTATGATTATTTAATAGATAAAATTTGACTTAAGAGAGAAGTGGAGAGGAAATAGTTATATAGATGCGGTGTGTATACGAAGTAGAAAGATGGGAACGGGGTCTTCCCTTTTTTCCTTTTTGTGTGTTCATTATTATTTATTTATTATTATTATATATTATTATTATTATTATTATTATTATTATTATTATTATATTATTATTATTATAATTTTCTATTTACTCTATGTATATGACTTATTCCATAAAACACATTTTTCTCCTTGTTTATTTTTATTTTTTGATTGAAAAATATAAAATCATAAAATTACAAACAATTTACTAATACCTTTTTTAATACAATTTTCATTACTAAAATATTGTTAATTATTTCGAAACTATCAACTTTTATAAAATAAATAGTTAATGTAATAATCATTAAAAGAAACTAATAACCCAAAACTCTTATAGTCAAAAATAATAACTCAATTAATATCATACTATTTACAAAAATAATCACATAAATACTACTATTTTTAATGTTAGAAAGTGAAAATGGTAAAATAAATAAGTATATTCATCAACAATTTGATATAAATTACTAAATCACATAAATATACATAAAATCACTATATCATTGAAAAGAATATATAAAATAAAGGAATATTCAATAACCAATATTACTAAATACACAACATAACTAATTTATAAATAAATAATAGAATAAAAATATATTAGACATAATTAAATGTAATTAATGTGCACATTTATATTATAGTTGAAACTATAAGAAAATTCACATTAATTACAAACACAGCTGTAGATGTAAAAAATGTACACTAAACTACATATTATTAAGAAAAATATATAAATATAAAATATAATAATTGTTATTCATATTACTCATTAAGTCCAATAGTATTACATGAACCACATCATAGAAGACACATGTATTAAGGAAATTAATCGTAAAATTGATCAACATATATTCTAAACTAATATAAACACATTTAATATTATTTAAAATATTATTAAATTTATAAAATAGTTTATTATAAAATTTAGGTTTTTAAACTCAATACCCTCAAGTACAAATATTTTGAAAATAAACAAATGTGTAACACATCATCATTTACTATTCCACTCATAGGAAAATACCACTCCTACATGGTGTGTGTTTGCTCTATAAAACCAATTGCATTGTCACATAACTTTGTACGATGTATGTATCGTCAAACAATTTAATTTCACCATTCCACTTAAGGAACAATAGCATTAGTGCTCTCCCAAAAAAAATTATTTAAAAAAAAAAAACCATACATTTGATTAAACTGAAGAACACGAAACCCAAGATCATTATCAGCAGATTTACAATGAACATTTAAGTCCACACGGGTATCCAATATGTTAGTAATAGTTACATGAATTCCAAAGAACATTGTGCATGAACAACAACATCAACACTGTGTAACACCCTAAATCCCAAAATTAATATATATAATAATTTATATCATATTCTATAAATTTGCAGCGGATAAATAAAATTTTGTCGTCAAGAAATAAAAAAACTTCTATTTTTTTTTTCAATTTAGCATATCACGTTCTCAAAGTAACACATGGAAACATTCAAACTTTATTATTTCAAATAATGACAAATTTAATCTCATGAACTTGAATTAACTATTAATTTCTTATATAATTCAAAAACTCACCAGTACTAAGGTTTTCAAATAAAAAAGTCATTTGTAATACATAACTAAAATAAAATTACAACTCTTAATTCCCGGTATCACCTATCAGAGCAGGTTTTCTCCCAAACTTGAACTTCGAGACTCATAACCTAGAGCAACTTGCGATTTTGCAAACACAGGACCAACCCAGTCAAACAAAAACAACGAAGACGGTGAGTTTTGAAATCATGATGACAATATAATACAAGTAAGAAGACACACACAAACAATCACAATAAAACCGTATCATTACACAAACAGTCCATCAAGAAAATATCACATTAAGAAGCCAAAATCACTCAAGGAAAAATCAATTAGTTTCACTATAACATCAAATCTTCTAAGAGAAATTATCACCACACACGATACATATTAATCACAATAAAATGCAATGCTATCGCATTGAGCTTAGACTCTATTTCACAATGTGGTACCATTCTAACGTGAAGTACTTGGTAAGGAGGCTGTACTATGCCACCATCCCGGTGACAGACAATTCATTGGCCTGTCCTCATACATCCTCTCAACTCAACCCGAGACACATATACGTGACAGTCGAGGTAAATGTCGTGTTGCGTGATAGCTCCGACATTTAGAGTGCTACTCCAAGCACCTATGATTCCCCTCCCAATACTCCAAGGTCTAAAAATCTTGCCTTTAAGGCTCTTCGTTGTACTTCCCCGTAATCACAGGCTGTCAGGCACCTACCTATATGATGTCAAAATAATATCCACTTCACAAATTCTCAATATATTTATCTCTCCCTATTTAGCTTATGATATTCATTAAGACCGTCAATTCAAACACAAATGTAATCACAATTATTCACCAACTATGGGGTTACTTCCATATTCTAATCACAAATCCCACACATACTATCATTAATCATATCTCATCACATAAACTCATCATAATTTCATAGCATCACTATCATCTGTCATATATCATCACATAAATTTATCACAATTTTTAAACATAATTATATTAATTATACGTTTCATCATAATCACATAAACACATCTAACCAATATATACATTAAAATTCATTCGAACATCCAGGATCACAATAATATCAAATAAAACACATTTATAAAAATAAATCAACATCCACAAATAATGTCAAATACCACACATTAACGGAGTTAAATTAATCAGCACCTTATAAATATTTCTATTCCACATTTTTTAATCTCACAATTCCCATATTTTATATTAATCAATTTATCACTCAAGGGCTACTGCCATACGTAGCGAGCCCCGAATGAATTATTAAGAAATACTGTTTTCCCATTCATCTCACATTATATTATACTCATGAATTCAAACGCTCTCTTACCCCTTACCTTATTTTGATGTTTTCACACGTGAATATGATTCCACGAGAAAACAACCTTTGTTCTTTGACTCTTTTCCCTTTAATCGATCTAATTCGACAATTTATGGGTAAACGATAAAAATAAATTATGAGAAGAGACTCCAAGAACTAAATTTCGAAATTCAGTTAAGGTAACTCACCATAAATGAGAAAACTAATCAGTGGATAATATAGTCACTATTCACACGACCGTTTTGTCATTGGTTTCACTCAAATCGGACTTACGGTGAATGAGAACAGTGTAAAATAACGAATTTTACAAACGGAGAAGTCGGGTATTTTAGAGAGTAATTGGGGTTGTTAAAAATCTAGAAAATTATGTTTAACTCAATAACTAAATTTATAAAATAACATACTGAAAATTTTGGACGGAACGGAGAAAATTTTCTGAGACAGTTATAATCGCGGTGTCAATTTCTTATATAATTGTTGTTCCAATTCCTATTTGGAGCAGCAGTTGCCCGTGCGAATGCCTTTCTCATCCTCTATTTTTTATTGTTTTGTTTTATTTCTTTATTAGGTTTAACTTGGCTTGACCTATGAAACACATTTTAAATTTTTTTGTTTTGTAATAAAACCAACAATTACCAATACTAATTTTTCAACATTATTTTATTTAAACCACAATCTCATTAATAAAACATTCTAAATATTTCATAACTAATATATGATAAATTAGAGTAACTAAAAAATAAGTTAAAATAATTAATCTGTAAAAAAATATATTAACACACAAACTCTCATATTCAAATT
>PGTU02006731.1:0-12869 GCA_002896215.2 Cicer echinospermum
CTGCGAATATTGGGGAGACCAAAACTAAGGTGCGCCACTACAGTATTGGATTGGTTGAAGAGTTCATAAGCATGGTGTAGGACATTTGACTTTGTGCTATGGGACGTATCTGTTGAATTAGTAGGGTGACTTTGATCGAATAAGAGTCATATCTACTTGAGCGACAATACCTTCCTTTATTCAGACAATTTAAAAGATTAAAAATACGCTGGAACGTGTAACTGCTCATCTTGTCTTATCCAGAACACCAATTTTGAAAGTTCCTATTTGTTATGACAAACTAGTCTGTTATATGCCTGCGTCAATATTAAGTATTTATTTATTAATTTTTATGTTTTCACTTATTATTTTTATTAAATATTTATGTTAATATTAATTTTTATGTTTATTATTTATTTTTTACGTTTCATTTTTTAATATATATTATTGTTTATAATTTTTGATTACAATATTATTTTTATTTGCAGATATATTGATGAGCATTTAAGCTATTTTTCAATATTTTAACAGAAGCTGGAATAGCGCTACGTGGGAATGTTTTGCGCATGATAAATGGGTGCTGCAATTAAGCAAACAAGCGAGAAGATCCATGAGTACAGCACGTATGATTGGGACAGATTGACTAATATGCGGATGTCATAATGGACAACGGCAACTATATATATATATCATTACACTGTGCTGTGATCATGGCTATATATATGGTCAATAACCGATGATTTGTAGACATAGTGAAAATCTGTCAGGACGGTGTTTAACAGTTTGGTATATAACTTTCCATTCACCGCCACATCAGGAATCCTTCTAGTTATTTGAGAGATGTGTTGTTGAATCATGTAGAGGGTTAGCAAGCCGAAGTTATGTTCACACAAATATCCTTTCAACTACTAATCATCTGAGTGTCAAAATGATTTTGAGTTTCTATCGGCTCTAATCATACCTAGTGCTGAATAATGCGTTAAACCCAGGCTTCCAATTCATATTCTGACCACTGTCAGCGATGATTTAAGTCACATCTCACCCTATGCATAGGAGCAGATCGATGATCTTATTATCAGGTTGACTCGATCATTGAAGTCTAATCTGTGATTCCGATTTACTATTCATTTTAGTATCTTTTGATAGTTTAGCCTTAGTCCACTGTTATATCTAGTAACCTTATGCGTGTGTTATGTGTAACCTATTTTAAACATTTTCTTGTTTATTGTTATGTTGTTTTTTATACAACCATTGTGCGTTATACTTTCTATACTTGTTTGTGGTTGAAATATAAAGAAATTAAATAATAATTACAGATAAATCCGAACACAGCTAAACTAAGATTTATATAAAATTGATTTTCACATTTTAACTACTAACGCAGTTAGTCTTTCTCTAGTATTTTGATCATGTGGACGATCTTATAATTTACTCAGTTTTGTAGACGCCTAGTATACTACCGATTGTCCAAGTCTTTCGGTGGATCATTGTTTCCAACTGTCAAATGTCTGGCTTTAGAACGCTTTATTTTACTGAAATTATCTTTGATTATTTAAATTCATTATTATTTGAAAAATAAATAGAATGAAATAAGATATTTTATCTATTTGTGATTCCATAAACCATACAACCAAATACGTATTTTTGTGATTCGTAAATGAGGAACCTTCATATGAAGAATCATTTGTATATAATTACAAATGTACGATGTATTATCTGTTGTATCACTAAACTTACCCCCTTTTATTTTCCAAATTTTATCTATGTTGAAGACTAAGACTCAATATCTTCGTATCTTAACTTCTCTTAGCGCATGATCTTCATTGGTTATATGAAAGTTATTTATGTCACTTAGCGGTCAGAACCACACTCTTTTAACCGTGTACACATATGCAAAATCGCACACATTCCAATCCGCTCCCGTAGTCATTCAGTATGGATGAATACAAAACTTGTCTCGCCGAAGCATGCTTTGAGATTGAAGAGCAGCTTTTTTTGTTGAATGAATTGGAATGGTGATAAGTCCCCCAGGATCTTTATAATGTGCCGATTAACATGATATCAAGTAAGAGAAAGGAATCTCGAAATAAACAAACTAAATATTCAACCAAGCATTATGTTACTTAACTTTCTTCAATCGTATTTGGTTTTACTATTTTCAGGGGGGGGGGGGGTTGGGGGTGGGGATACTTGACCTGTGTTGGAAATTCAAAGCAACGCACTTTCTTCTTCAACTGATTTTCATTACATTCAATAATCAAAAAGTTTCCAAGATTCATCTCGGAGACATAATCCATTATCATTCTCTTTGAATGTCTTAGTGTTTTTCACTTACATGCTAACTTGTCTCCTGAATATGCACCAGATTCTTAAAGGATTTGGTTTTCACATCATTTATATTATCTGCCTTCAAAGCCCAAGTAACGTATGTCTTCAAGTAGCCCAAAAGACAATTGTTTTATTTCATACACTCATTTTACTCTCTCAAACAATACGTTATTGATTCTCTTACTGATTGTATTCAATCTTTGATACATCTCTTATCCATAGATCAATTCTGATTCATACTCTATACAAATTTTCTGAAACGAGCACCCTGATTTTTTTAGTTGCATTTATCATTGTTATTGATCCACACAGTTTACCATATTACATCCATTGTTGTTCACTTAACTTAGTTCAATGGCCCTGCATTAACCCTACGTTTACATATACATTGCCCCAATTGAGCAATTTCAAATACAATAAATCAAGTTTTTTAACTCTATGACGTACTTAGGTAACCAGTTATTGCAATCACTCGTTGCCCTGCTTCAACGAAGCCTTTTCTTAATGAGGATCCAACCATGTTTCTTTCTTAGTCAACAAACCACTTTATATCACAGGATTGCTTCAAATGGGGCAGGCGATGTTACTCTTTCTACTGATAACTATGTCTGTCAATATTATATTGACTTGTCTATCTTTTAAAAAATTGCTGTTGCAATATCTTTGCTCAGCGTTTTATTGTCGATTAATGAATACACAATCCGAAATTTAAACACTGTTGGAAGATAACATACAACTATTCTATTAATGTCAATGATCTCTTGTTCGTTTTTAACATACTTGAGTATTTTTGTTTTTTGATTGGATACAATAGAATACTCTTCTAGTTTCTCTTAAAGCCCAACAGAAGTTTCTTCCCTCACACCCAATAAATTTATCCACTATAATGGTGTCTTTGAATTTATACCACCATTTCATAGTATTTTTTGTATTATTGTTATTGGCATAGATAGGATAAAAAAAGTAACATGACATTCGTATCATATATTTGTGTTTATTGTGATTATGCCATTATCAACACAATGAAACACATCCACAGAACTTCATGTCTAGATGCCCCAAAAATATCTTCTTATACAAATATCTTCCATTTATATTACACTATTAATTTTATTCTAGTAACTTGAAATTAATTTTTCATCTTTCTAATTACTCTACTTGTATCGAATATACTCATCCGTTTTATATTGTGCATTTATGGTAACGATTTATGTTATTCTCGGTCTTGCAAATGAGGTAATAGGTGTCGTAACTTTTTTTATTAATGCTTTTTTCAATAAGGTCACAATTGCATGTCTCATCCAAATTTTAAGTAATTTCTATGGTTTACTTAACTTACTGTGATCCATTTACTGAACATCTTTTATGGTTTTGATCTAGCTTGAAGCGACATCAACTTTTTTTGTTGAACTTCGTGACTACGGCACTTTGATATTTCTCTTGTAAAACTTATATATTATTTATTTATCCTTTCATTCTCTATGATCTAATTGATTTCTGTGCTACATTAACCTTTTTTTATAGATTCTTTAACCAATTACAAATCTCTGTTAAATATATAAATAAATTAAATTATAATAATTAATAATTTATTTTTTACATATTATTCTATTAATTTCTATATGATCTATGTTAAAATGTTTGTTGTTACTGATGTTTATCCAATTAAATAGCGGCGCATTCATTAAATTTAAATATTCAAAAAAAATTTTAAGAGAAAAATTAAGTAGCAAAGGTGGGTAGGGAAAATTGTGTGTCTTTTTGAAGACACCTGTTGCTATCGGAAAAATTGAAGAAGATTTCCGTAACCAGTTTTTCCTTATGTGTTTACCGGCTAATCCTTTAATGTTCGGATATCATTTTGTATCGAGACATTGTAAAAAGGTGTGTTCGAACACTGTGTTAGCAGATTGCTATCTAGAAGGTTTCGAAGTTAGCCGGAAAGCTGACATTGCAACCTACCCGGAAGAAAAATTGTTACAGTCCAAGAACGAGAAATGGAAGAAAAAAAGTTTACTGGTCATTGGATTTGTGAGGAATAGTTACCCAAATGCAGGATATTGAATTTATTTAAATTATGGGGGTATCAGTCTAGAAAATAGAAGGGTAATGATAATCATTTTTTTATTATTATTTATAGTTAAGTTTTTTTATATTGTACTCTGTTAAAAGAATAATCCCATTACCATTCAATTTAAATATCTAGATTCATATATTTATCCTAATGAGAATAGTTTCTGTTTTTTTTTTTACTATATAATATAAGTTCCATTTGAAGTCCATATGATTGATAATATTACTGCATTTAAAAAGTTTCTTCAATTTCATCTCTGAATTATTCTTACATTCAGCTACTTTATTTTCATAGGTTGTCGATCCTGGAGCGCCCACCGAAGACCAATTTTTTTTGAAATCAACTAGCAGGTCGGTTTTCCGGAGGAAAGCCGAACTCTAATCGGGAATTTTTTTTTTTGAATATAGGCGTTCCGGGGCACCTTAACTGAGTATCTAGTTGAATCGCTCCCAGGAAAGAACTATTTAAATTTCAAAATTAGTCTTTTAGGTGGTCGTTCATCAGGACGTCATTGACAAAGTATGGGATGGTCTCATTTCGGAAATAATTTTTTTAGAAGGTATATTAAAAATTTTTTTTAAAAAAGATTATTACAAAAGGTCCTTTATTATATTCCGTGTTTCTTATTAAAAGAAAGAATTAAGTTTATTTTTTCTTTTATATAGTTTAAAGTGCAGTAATTTGTTTTTTTTTACCCTATTTGTGTGAGATATATTTACAGAGTCATCTTTTGTGTTCATAAAAATAATAAATAACCATTAAATCATATATATAGTCTTTATACGACTAAAAGTAAATATTATACCTATTATTATTATAATATATATAAATAATTATAAAGAGGAAAATAATTTTTCTAAGTTTTACCTTGAGTTTTACATGGTATATAAGTTACTCATAATGATTAATGAACGAAATTAAAATTGACATTGCAATTTATATCCCTTATTAAATTTTTAAATTTTTTAAATTTATAATATTTTTACTTAACCCATTGCAATTAATTTGAAATTAGATCGATGGAAAAGAAGTAAAAAGGAAAGGTACAAAGTTTCACCGATTGGTTCCACGAGTAATTTCAGACACGGATTGTTTTTGTTTCTAGTTACAAATAGATGGTATTATCATATTACATTTATACACCTGTATAATTTACATTTTATGTTGGATACTTATTAATTTATTTTTTTATTATATTATCTTTTTATGGTGTATTTATTTGAATCTTTATTTGAATTTTGTTTCTGACGCCTTAACTTTTTTCTTATATTAAATCATATTACGTGCTATTTTATCTTTGAATGATTCGATTTAACATATTTATGGCATATTATAAATTATTCACAAAAATCTTTGGATTTTTACATGAATTAATTAATTATTTCTGTTATGCGTCAAAAAGCTCAAGACAATAATTATAGTTGTTTTGCAGTTTGTCGTTGTTAAATTGCGTCGATATTGATCGTACTCAGTCATTATTTTGGATTTTTTAGCTTGAAAATTATAATAATTAACCTATTTTTTTATTAAAAAATTATTTTTGTAGGACAATTTAATTTCTGAATATATTTTAAGGAAAAATTTAAATTAAATGTTTTAAAATTAATTTCATATGATTGCCATTTACATTAAGGATACATATAATTGAATGATTAAAAAAAATTCAAATTTGTTAAATAAATTAAATAACTTATTCATCTTGTATTTTAATAATTCAGTTTTTCGGCATTATTTATAAATAAATTGCTTAAAATCTATCAAAGAACTGTGTTCTGCCGTCTTATGCAGTGTTATTGTCATGCTTTGATCCATAGGATTTTGAACTTCATTCGTGGCACTTGCCAATGTCATGGGCAAAAATAAATAAAGCTCATAAAAATGTTATTATTATAGTGCGGAGAGAAGTAATTACATAAGAAACAATATGTAATAATATCAAAAATAAAGTGATTTACTATTTTTTAAAGTGAATTACTATGACTGTGTAAAAATTTTTAAAATTAAAGGTATTCGTTTTGAGATTTTTTTCTTGAAATGGTTCCTTGACATCAGGATGTTGCTAACATTAAAGACTTTACGTGCACTATTTTTAAATTGTTACATGGGATATACAATTAAGAACGGCATCACTACTATGAAGTATATTTGGATTATATATTATTGAGAATAATTTTAATGCTCTTATTGCAAGATTATTTTCAATTTTACATGAGAAGTAGCAATCTCCTATACGACTCTACGTTAAGTTCCTGTTATAGAGTTAGGTTGAAAATGTAAGTATTTTGAGTTAAGATTATTAATGCGATTGTTGATTAAAAATTTTAATTTATGCAATACTCTGTGTTTTATTTATTTGTTTACAGAAATTATTTTCATTTTAAATGGGTGACTACGTATTTAGATAAGCGTAATATTATGACGTATGTATGTGGTACCTTGAGATCTTCAAGGTACAATGAGTAAATTGTGATTTTTCAAAATGCTATTTTTTTTATTTTTTATTTAGAATTATTAGTTGGAATATTAATGCTTTAGATGGGTTCGTATCATAGGTGTTATATCACGTAGTTAAAGAATTGTCAAATCCACTTTTTTTAATTCAATTCTTGGAGGAGTAATAACTGTCAGTTATAAAAACATGACTATTCCACGACTCAGTTAATAGATGGACTAAATTGTATTAAGTTCAAAATATTCTTTTAAATATGCATTTTCTTACAAATAAAAAATAATATTAGTCTCTTAAATATATAATTAATTTAAGTTCCTACAATGTTTTCTTTATTTTACACTGTTATCTCTTGCCATCAATGATAACAAATACTATTTACCTGTAATTATAGATTTGTGTTTAGTGATGCATTTTTTGTATCTGGTCTGTGTTCTGACCTAAGATATGATTGGTGACGATGATGAAACTTGACAGCGATACTTCTTCATAGTAACTACTGAGGCGAGTGATCCGTAAGCGGATTTGCATAAATTTTGGAGTCGAAAATATTAATTAAATATTTGATCTATTTTGCAATTTTCTCTTGTGAAAAACTTTTTCTTGAAAGATTCGAATTTCTTATGTTTTAATACATCGGTTCCTTCTACATACAATTAATAAATAGTTCAAAAATTAACTAAATATCACAATTACATTCATATCTATATCACTTGTTAACAAGTAACTTTATTTTATAGTTTAGGTGTGTTTGAGTTGCATTAGATGTTAGAGTTCGTCGATTAATATCAATATTAGCTAGTTTATTGTATATAAGTTCTGTATAATTCTATGATATCATATAAATCTAAATATCATCTATTTCTTTATTTCTTCATCGTATTTTTTATTGATATTCAACGAATTTGTTGTGATTGACTATTTGTAGAGAATCAAGAGATTTTATGACAAGCCAATGACATTTGTTTTTTACTTAGTTATAGAGAAAAGATACATAGTAGAAGAAAGGTGCACTCATAGAAGACATTGAATATAGTATAGGGAGATCGATGCTAGAGCAGACCTACAGGATTGAACCCGCAACTGATGGGGAAAACAAAATGAGACGGAGGCAATATGAGGAAATGACGACGCAGTCTAGCAATTTTCGGAATGATGCGCAATCAAACTCATAATTTTTTATTTGTTTTTTATCTATTCACTTTTTTATGAATATATACTATCTAATATTAACTAATATAATATTTATTATATTCTGTTGTGTGTGTTGTTATTATATTGTAAGGAGGTGTCGGACCTTCCGCTGAGAAGATCGCCACTGACGATACCCTCAACAGTATCTAGAAATTTTTGATCTCTAGTTTGTATTTGCGGAACTTTTTTTCTTGGGATCTTCAAATGTTGTACCACCATGTTAAGAAGATTTCCATAAGTCTTCCGAGCAAATGGAGACCAAAGGTAACAACTATTCAAGAGGTTAAGGATCTAAAAACACTGCCTCTAGAAGAGGTGATGAGTTCACTCATATCCCATGATATTGAACTGGTTAAGATGAGCCCGAAAAGAAGTCAATGTCCTTGACCCTCAAATAACAAGGAAAGAAGAAGAATTCTAAGGCTTTACAAGCTAATGAAGACTTAAAGAAAGCAAATTGGAAAATCAAAGTGAAAGACTTACATGATGAAGAAATGTCATTTATCTCAAGAAAAATCCTGCGTATGTGGAACAACAGAAATAAATCTTTTCTTAAAAGAGATTTTAAATGGTCCCAAAATAGTAGAGAAGGAAGTGGAAAAGCTAGACAACAAGAATATCATCTGCTATAAATGCAAGGAACCAAATCATTTCAAATCAGAATGTCTTAAACTTAACAAAGGAAAATCCTAAAGGAAAGACTTCAAGACAAAGAAGAAAGGTCTTATGGCTACTAAGTATGACTCTAATCAATATCTAATGAAAATGAAGAGCATGCAAACATGAATGATGGAAGATATTCACTCTGACTCTGATTCTAATTTTGACTATGGATCTTCTAATGAAGAAATTGAGGTACTCTTTGATCTAACTTGATCTATCTTGTAGTGAACTCATATGTCTCTCAAAAAAGCTCATGACATCTTAACAAACAAATGCAGTTTCCTTGAAAATGATTTTGAAAACCTAAAAAGGAAAAATTTAACTCTGAAACAAAATGTTTCAAAAACTTTAGAGGATAAAGTCTGCAATTATGTTAAGTATGAAATAGCCTTTCAAGAATTTCTTGCAAATGACATGGACAGAAGTAAACAACTTTTATGATATATAGTGTCAGTAGAAACAATAAACATGACATAGACTTTGAAGAACCAAAAGAAAATCCTAGATTTACTCAGCCTGATATTGTTTGCGCATACTTCCATAAAAAAAGGTCACAATAGAATAACTTGTCATTTGAAGAAAACAAAGAAATACAATATACCTTTTAGAAATTACAAACCAAGATCCAATAAAATTTGAGTATCTAAGAATAAAATAATTTATCTTGTAGATATCCTTAACAACAAAGTTAAAATATCAGTCATGTAACTAGACAATGGATGCTCACGACGCATGACCGGATAAAAGTCAATGTTCCAAGATTTGACCCTTAAGAATGGATGATTCATAGGATATGGAGGAGATCAGAAGGGTAAGATTATTGGGTACGACATATTAAGTAATGATTATCTTCCCTCTATTAAGAATATTTTAGTTATAAAAGTACTAATGCATAATCTACTGAGAGTAAGTTAATTAAACAACAATGGTTATGATGTTGTTTTCAATCAAAAGTCTTGTAAGGCAATAAGTCAAACATATGAATCCATACTATTTACTAGTCAAAGGAAAAACAACATTTACAAAAATAAACTTATCTGAATTAAATAAAAAGAAGTCAAGTATCTTATGTCTATAAGTGAGGAACAACTAGTTTAGCACAAAAGATTAGGACATGACAACTTGAGATTAATCTCAAAATTGAAAAGACTTGAATTAGTAAGAGGTTTTCCAAATCTGAAGTACGAATCAAATGTTTTTTGCGAGGCATGTCAGAAAGGGAAAAAAACCAAATCTTCTTTTTCTTCTAAAAACGTTGTTTCCACATCTTGATCTATTTGGTCTTGTAAATATTACCTTTGTTAGTGGTAAAAAGTATGGACTCATTATTATTGATGACTATTCTAAATGGACATGGGTAAAGTTTCTAAAACTCAAGGATGAGTCACATAAAGTTTTTACTATATTTTGCAAACAAGTGCAAAATGAAAAATGTTTCTATATAGCAACGACTTGTAGTGATCATGAGGGTAAATTTGAAAATAAATTTTTTGAAAACTTATGTCAAGAGATTGGTATTTTTCATAACTTTCCCTCTCCTAGAACACCTAAACAGAACAATGTTGTAGAAAGGAAGAACATATCGCTTTAGGAGATGTTACTTACCCTGATTCACGAAATGAATGTTGCCAAGCATTTTTTGGCAAAACAGTGAACGTTGGATGTTATATTCAGAATATAATCTATATTAGACTTATTCTCAATAAGATTCCTTATGAATTGTGAAAAGGAATAAAACTCAAAAGTTCATATTTTCATAAGTTTGGTTGTATATGCTTTATTTTGAACACCAAAGACAATCCTTGCAAGTTTAATTCATGATATCAAAAGTGAATCATTTTGGAATACTCTGAAAGGTCTAAATCCTACAAGGTATACAACAATGAAACATTGATTGTTGAGGAATCAATTCATGTCAAGTTTGATGACAAAAAGATTGATCGTAAAAAGTCAAAAATAGACGTAGACTTTGCAGAACTACATATTTCAGAAGAACTGGATATCTCAAAGGAACGAGATAAATCAGATGAATCAACAAAGTGAGTCCAAAATGAATAAGAAGATATGTGTAACAACTCATATCAAAAGCATCGGGAATCCAAACCTGGATGGATATACAAGTCCTCTCATCCAGATTCTCTTATCATAGGAAAAACAAACGATCCTCTGGAAAATGAGTATACTCTCAAGAAACATTTTGATTTGGACTACTATTGAAATTGACACTCACAGCTCAAGATGACGTCATCTATCCAGAAGAGTTAAATCTATCAAAAGAATTATGTATGAGAAGTGAAGTAACAATATTGATTTACAAGAAAGGGGGTTTGAATTGTAAATATGCCTTTATAAATTCCTGTTAAAGTTAAGAAATAATCAGAATGATTTGGTTATAAAACAGAAACGGAGAACGTTCTGGTTATGTTATAAAAACAGAGAAACGTTCTTTAATTAGCAGAAAAATTAGTTTATACTTATATATCAATGATTAATGCAGTATGAATAAAGAAGAAGAAAGGAAGAGTATCTACACACAGATTATCCTGGCTTCATCATAACGCGGGTTATACTTCAGTTCTCTACACTGTGAGATTTTCCACTAGTAGTGTTAAAATGAAGAACCTTCTTAATTCTTACATTACTAGAAAAATCAACCTTGATCTATTTCTTTCTTAATTACTTTCCACCCAGAAAGCAATCACAGCACCTATCTAACCTTGATAGGAAGCAATCTTAAACAAACTATAACGAAACTCTTATAGTTTGAGTTTTTACAAATGATTGATTTTGACAAAATCTGATATTACTCAACTCTTGTTTGAGAATAGATTCTTTACAGAGTATCTAATGACAATTTCGCAACTGATATATGAATGAGCAGCAGTGGCTGTTTTTGCGAATTTGTAGAAAGTAATGTTTCCTCTGTTTTGCAGAATTTCAAGTTTAAGTGTGATTGTATAATGTTGATTACTTTGCACTTGAATTTCTTGCTGAGAACTGAGATAATGGCCTTCTATTTATAGGCTGGAGATGTACGAAATAGCTGTTGGAGAGGCCATGCTTTTTTGACCAAAACATTATTTTTAGAATAAAAATAATGCTGCTTTGAAAACAGCTTTTTGACTTTTGATGTTTTAGCATTGAAAGCACTTCTGTCCTTCTCTTTGACATTTCTCTCATTGAATCTTGGTGGTACATAGTATTTGTCTTGTGAATCTTGAGTGAAGCTAGAGGAGGTTGGAGAGTATTTGAAATTCGAATTGCAGACTAGAAGACAGAGTAGGATGCAAGGCTAGCCTGTTGATGTAGTGACAGAAAACGAGAATGATTACGTTCTTGGTTTTATCAAGTAATTAACGTTCTGATCTTTCATGAATCATTCTGAGTTTCTGTTTTGAAAATTCGTGTGATTTTCTTTGTTCTAGTCTTGTCATATACCCGTATGTTATCACAGTTTCTTGACATTTGAATTATTGGAGTTCTTAAGACGCGTCATGAGGTTTGTTGTCCATGTTATGCACTCTTTATACATCTTGTGCTGATCAAATGTCCTATTTTGAGTCTGGAATTATTTGTACTTGTTCCTTGCCATGTGTTGTTAGATATGAGTGATTTCCAGAGCAGATTCTTTGTTAACGATGTATAAACTTTGAACAACATGCTTGTGATGAACTTTTCGAGGCTGTAGCTCTTTCTCTGTTTTAATGTTCTTGTTGCTGTTTGCTTTGCTTGATTCTGTTCTTAATTAAATCCACTCAAAAGCACAAGTTAAATTAACATAACATTTAGAATCATAATTAACATTCTTAATTAACCTTTGTTTATTTTCATCAAAACTTTAAAATAGAGAGTTTGTCTCAACAATCTCCCCCTTTTTGATGATGACAGACATGTTAATTTAGATTTTAATTTGATTCTATTATAAAGAACTGTAACAGCTCCCCCTCAATTTGTGCATTTGTTAATTCAACATAAGATAAACTTTTTTTAAATGCAATCAGAAGGAGTTTCATTAAAGATAACACAAGTTCATTAATTTTGGCAAAGATACAATAAAAGATGCAGAACAACAAGAGAACAGTAAAAGAAAATCTAAACTTAATTCTCCCCCTTTGTCATCCAAAAAGACACAAGGGATAGACCTAAGATGCTAGGGAGGGAGAAGATCCTTCGGAGGAGGAG
>PGTU02006734.1:0-20771 GCA_002896215.2 Cicer echinospermum
TTATTATTATTATTAAGCATTTAGTTAATTCATTTATCGGCCTTATCCACTGATAATCTTCTCTTATATATAGTAGTACCATTTTTACAAATTTCAATTCTTAGATTGCCAAATCAGTTTGATATAGTTTTGTTTAGTAAAATGGTTCAAAAGTAGCCTTTGTCATCCTAGGCTTAATTAGCCAGGTGGTTTTGATCTCTTCTTAAAGGAGAAGCTAGGAACTTGGCTGAAACATCTCTCTCTCTAAGAATGAGTGAGAATACATTGTGCTTTAGTTCTCACAAATATTAAATAAAATTAAACTCATTTTCCTTATCAACTTTGCCTTTTATATTCTTTGCAACTCATCCATTACATACACATAGTTTCTTAATTCCTTGAAACAATTACTTTTGAAAGTATAGAATTTCAAAGTTGGATTATTGATTATTTATTATTATTATTATTATTATTAATATTTAGTATTATATTATTTTATTATTATATTATTATTATTATTATTATTGTATTTGCTTATTTATTGTTTATAAATTTATATTTGCAAGGAAATGTGACGCAATATAATATTAAATCTGTGCATGTTTTTTCAGCTAACGATGTTAAAGAAAAAATGGCGTTAAGGCAAAATACAACGAAGAGTCGACTGATGGAAGTAAATGCACTGAATCTTTAGATTGCTTCAACATTCCTGGTATTCCTGGATTTGGGTGGAATTCCTGGAATTCCCGGAGTGGTGGAATTCCTGGAATTCCCGAGTTGGTGAATCCCTGGATACCCTGATTTGGTGGTAATCCCTGGCATACCCGGATTTGGTGGAATCCCTGGCATACCAGGATTTGGTGGAATCCTGGCATACATGATTTGTGGGAATCCCTGGAACACAGGATTGCCTAGTTTCACCGCACGTAAGTAAAGTTATTGTGTAGAAACAAATTATATTTACCATATCATGATGTGATAGTTATTTTTAAACCATGAAATTTATTTCTTATATTCACATAGTTTCCAAAAAATTTTACTTTAATATAAAAAATTATGTAACTATTATTGTATTTTTTGCATGTTTTACTATTGTCATTTTTTATTTATTTTTAAATTTTTGTTATAAGGAATGTGACAATGAATTATTTATTTGTTCTCGGTTCATGTATTTTTCAGCTTTGGCTCATAAGAGAAAAGTAACATTGATGAGGTCAAATACAATTAAAAAAGTCAGTGATTAGAGACATATATTGAAAAGTCGGATTACTTCAACATACCCGAAATATATGATATTCTTGGATTTGGTGGAATTCCGGATTTAGTGGACGTAGCCGTAGCTAAAGTTTTTATGCTATAAATATAAAATTATATTATATATATCATAATGTAATATTTATTTATTAATAGTGGATTTATATTCACTTTTATCACAAGATTGTGTTACTTGAGTCTTAATTTGCTTAAGAACTTGTATATTAAATCCTGTATCTATTATAGTAATTATTATTTTTGGCATTTTCATGTTTGAAATTGTTTTATCGTCTTCCATCACATTTTATTTTTAGACTAAAAATACATCGAACTACAACTCAATTGAAGTATAGTTTGATTTACATGGTCAATGGAAAATCCTTACTTTATTTTTTGACATAATCTATTATATATATATATATATATTTGCAATAACAAAGAAAAAAGTGGAAAGGTATCAACATGTTTATATTCACATACATTTCACAAACATTATCATTTACATCTCCTATATCAATGTATCAACAAAACAAAAAAAGAAAACATAAAAAGGGAGAAGCAGTGGGAAGAGGCATAACCAAAACTGCGCCAATAAGTCATATAAACCTATAGTATAGAAGACCGATCCTATTGTGTTTAAAGTTTTCCCTAATACCATGAAGTATACTTTTCCACTAATAAAAAACTTGAAATATAATAACTAATTAAGGCAACTCTATTAGCACAATGATTGTGTTCATGGTAAATGATTTGAAACAACAAAAGTCATATTTTAAAAATAATATGTTGTTAGCATATTCTTTATATGTTCACGAACTATTTCTAATTTTCCAAGAAACAGAAGAATAAGATTTGAATGTTAATTAACAAGTTGAGAGTTATAATCAAGCCATAAATGATGCCATCTTTTTCTTGGAACGAATCACGATAGGGATCGGTTTAGAAAAAATAACTATAATTAATAAGAGTAAAGATACAAAATTATAAAAGAAGCACATACCCGATGTTTGATCACAAAGTTCAGTCAATTGTGTATTACAACTCCAAGTGTAGAGCAATTACAGTACATTTCTAATATGATTCAAAAATTAGTTTTACCTGTACAACTTGTACTTTAATATTAAGGTCAAGCAGTGGGCAGATCTTACACAAAATGTCGGGGAGCGACAAGTATTAACTAAAATATTATAATTTAACTTGTTTATCTATATATAGAACTTGTTGTATTAATTTATTATATTTATCATATAAATTATAAAAAAATGTGCACCTCATTTTCTTTTATATCTTCAATTGCATAATTTCTAATATGGTTAATGGATGTGATTTAAGAACAATGCATAAATCTCTTTACATTGAGTAAAGAGAGAAGATTGTTGCAAAAGAACCATTTACATTTGTTTTATTTTTTTTTTTCACTGTATTTACATAGAAATTATTTAAGTATAAGAGAAAAGAGTAAGAACTGGGAAATATAATAAGCACATTGAGATAGAATGAGAATCAAGACCAAGTGGACACTGAGAGAGGACAAAGAGGAGAGGCGGTGTTAGTTTCTCAAACATATAAGGTCTAGATTTTTTTTAAAATCTAGGGGATGTCAGTGGCTCTTACCCGCTTCGGGGAAAACTCTACCACTGAGGTCAAGATGACAATGTTAAACTGTACCAGAAAGTCCCCACCTTAGAAAATATATACCCCTTTGAAGATGAAATGTTTGACTTTCATATCCTTTGCAGTTAGGAGTTCGAGTCCTACTAAACACTAAAAATTATGTTATAAGTCCAATATATACTTGAACTTGTCTTTGGTGACTAGCTTGGCGATCAACATATCAACGACATTCTTTAAAGTATTGAACTTTTTTCCAGTAATATAAATCCAAATACAATATTCTTTCTGATCATGTGAATCTAATATTAATATGTTTGATCTTAACATGATATACTTGATTATTTGTAAAATTAATAATACTTGATTGTCACAATTCAACCAAATAGCCTGCAATAGCCTTTTGATAAACCATATAGCCTTTTTGATAGCCTTCTCTAATAAGTCATTTGATTTGATTGTATTTTTTATAATGGTGGATATATACATTCAATATATGATAAACGTAATTTAATAAAATTATTATTCACATTATTTTATTTATAGTATTTTTTTTTTGTTAATTTGTGTGAAATAAGCAAATGTGACGATTGCTGTTGCACAAATGAATTTATTATTCGATACATAAGAATGTTGATATTTTAATTTTTAATTTTTCTACGGAAATATTTATATATTTTATTATTACACGAAAAATCATTTCAAATAAATAAGTTGGTAACTTTGAATTTGATGAACATTATAAAGTGAAATAGTAAAAAGAGGTAAAATAAAAATATTGTGTAAATATTACTTGTTTATTTTGTCACTTAGAACAAACCGTGGTCGTTTTATATTTTGAAAAAGACATTGTAATCCATAATTTTCATGTGCTAGGCTTTAGTTTGGACATAGCCACAATGGATTGATCTCATGATTTCCACCAAATAGGTCTTCTTGCAAGAATTAATGACATTCTATTATCTTATGTCTTCCATATCACCAACATAGTCAAAAATCAACATATCCTATCACTAAGGAATCTATCTGTCCATTCTAAATATGATTCCATGATCCATTGTACCATTTAATCACCTAAATATTCACTTGACTGTTGTAAGCCATAAAGCCTCTTTGACAAACTCAACTACTACTATGTACTATTCTTCAATTGTAGACATAATCAAAATGAATTGAACTAAAGTTCCTCCTGTTGTAAGGATAGAAACATCTTTTTGTAGACCTTATGCCGTCCATATAAGCAACATAGTCTGAACCAACAAATCCTACCCCCGAGGGATCCCTTTGCCCTCTGCCATATATGATATCAAGACCTATTGTACCATATAGGTATCTAAATATCTACTTGACTGTTTAACAAAGATGCATACCTAATTTGGATATGAGGATGACAATTTGACTCGTACCTATTGGATACCTACAAAAAATATCCACAACAAATATGGTAAAAATTTGTGTCATGGGTAGAGGTACTCGTACACTACGCGAAAAAATGCATATTACAGCGCTTTTTCAAAAAAAAAATGCGCTGTGGAAACGAGCGCTGTAAATGATACAACAGCGCTTTTAAAAAAGCGCTATAAAACATGTAAATACAACGCGCGCTTGTTATGCACATTTTACAGCGCTTCTTCACAAAAAGCGCTGTAATATGCACCCCATTATATGAGTTATGGGTGTGCATTTTACAGCGCTTTCTCAAAAAAGCGCTCTAAAATGCACACCCATAACTCATATATGGGTGGCATATTACAATGCTTTCTCAAACAAGCGCTGTAATATGCCCAACCATAATTTCATATATGGGTGGGCATATTACAGCGCTTTTTTGAGAAAGCGCTGTAAAATGCCCACCCATAATTTCATATATGGGTGTGCATATTACAGCGCTTTCTCAAAAAGCGCTGTAAAATGCCCACTCATAATTTCATATTATGGGTCTGCATTTTACAGCGCTTTTCTTGTACATTTTACAGCGTTTTCTCACGAAAGCGCTGTAAAAGGTGCACCATTAAAGCGCTTTAGAACAACATTTTACAGCGCTTTGTAAAAAAAGCGCTGTAAAATGTGTGTGTGTTTTTTTTTAAACGCTGTAAATTAATTATTTGAAATGAAAGCGCTTTTTAGCTTTTTATGGCATTTTTTTTTAAAAAAACGCTGTCTTTTATCTTTGTATCCAAAATTATTTTGATCCAAAATCACTTCACAATCAGTGCACACAACAACAAAACATATTCAAATACCATAGGCAGTTCACACAATCAGTAGAACAGAAATCAGAACTCTGTAACTTTATTAACATATATGTAACTCTGTAATTTACAACCTAAGTAACTACATTCAGATACATATATACAACCTAATTTACAACCTAATTACCTACATTCAGATACGTATATATATATAACCTAATTTACAACCTAAACTACATTCAGATCCATATGCATGTTCATATATTGTGTCCTATGATCATTTACATATAATAACTAACAGAATATACATTATATGCACTAGCTACCATATAATATTCAGATCCCTTGCCCAGCAGCAAGCTATTTCCCAGAAAATCAAATAATTTTCATGTCAAGCACGTACTGACACCATTCTTCCTTTTAATTCCATCAGATCTTCCTCAGAATATGATGGACTGGAATTGGCAAAGTACTGCAATATAAAAATTGAACATATTATATTAAGTTAGTATCAAATATATAGATAATTTATATATGAAAATCATATAATGCAAATACCGTACCGTTTCTGGGATAATAGTTTTATTCTTCTCAACAATCTCCTTCATGAATCTCAATATGTAGTACCCACAGTCAATGTTATTTGTTTGACGAGGGCACTTTATTGAGATCCATGTAATGTTATTAGACTTCTGCTTCGACACTTTAGCACCTCTTTGAGCTCGATAAACTTTTAAGGCACTATCGAATGAATAAATGTGATTATTAGAGCATGAATATTTATATATATATATATATATATATATATATATAATATATATATGTAAGAAATAAATGAATATTACTTACGTGTCGAGCATAGTCTTTATTTCGGGGTGATTGGTGTAATTGCCGTGCACGGGATCCAAATAGTATATCACTTCAGAGACCGCATTGATTGCAAATAGCACCCAATGTGCCTACAACAACAAAAAATTGGTTAAGCAATTTTGTTTATAGACAACTAATAAATTAGATTCTCATCAATTAAAAAAGATAAAATTACGTACCCTGAATTATATGGTGCCAAGAACAATTTATCACTTTCTTTATTTCCTAAAAACATATCTACAATGTAGTTTTTTACATTCTCTGGATCGAGTTTCCACATCGACATCTTATGTGGAGACAAGAATGAGTATTTATTTGACAGTTTCCTCGTGCACACGACCTTCTCGTACAAAAACCTTCAATGAAAATTTTAAACTAGATTAATTACCAATACATTTAATTAATTACAAATAAATGCAATTAAAAGTATTTTTTACCTTATGTACAAGCTGATTACAGTAGCACTCAGCTCCTTATGTTCGAGAAGTTCGTACATGTGCTCCTTTTCGAGGTATTCAATATACTCATCTCCAAAGATGTCTTTATTCATTTGTACGATGGGCGAATCGTTGATGCTGCCCATGTTCCTTTTTATTTGGATGTCAAGACACGCCCCCGTATTTACCAAGGCGTGGCTGACTTTTATTAGGAGCAGCAGCAGCAGCGACCGATTTTCCCCGATCCAGATTTTTTGTTGCTGCAAGTTTGGCAGCTTTATTACCCTCCAGCCTTTGTAGTTTGGCAGCCCTATTAACCTCCAATTTTTGAGGTTTGCTGCCTTTTTTTTGGCTGTAGGGGTGGTTTATTTATTTGGACCTACAAAAATGAGGTAAAATGTTAGTTTATTGAATCTGAAAAAATGAAAAACCTTAGGCAATAAATGTGACAAACCTTTTCGGGAGATGTAACTGATTTGTCCTTGGGAATCTTTTTTTTGGAGGGCAACAAGGTGTGTGGGCCATGCCACGTAACTGCCAATAGCGTCGCTTAAGAACTTCATATCTCCATCGTTGTCCGGTATGGGCAACGGTGCAGTTGGTTCGAAAGCAACCGTAGGCGATACTTTGACATGGCCCGCGGGGATCGGAATATTGTGCAATACTTCTCCCGAAGTATTGTACAATATTCCTTTTCCCACCTTCCGTTGAGTCGGCGAGGACAAGTATAGGACACATGTAGTGACACCCTACATCAATAGTTAAAACATAAGTACAGTTAATATATAAGTTTGTTTAATACATAAGTAATTACATAAGCAAGTAAGTAGTAAGTAATTAATTACCTCGGGAATACTCTTCAAACCGACGTTGCAACTCCCGGTTTCACTCTCCATTTGTATTTCAGGTTGGAGCTGAACCAGAAGTTGCTTGTCTTTATTCGTATTCACCAAGAGTGCCACTTGCTCCGATAGGATTCTGAGCTTCTCTAATACTTCCTCGTTGGAAGGTTTTTGGCGCTTCTCTTGAGGAAAAAAGCTTTTGGGAGTTACGCCAAATCCTTTCCCCTCACTCGACCGGAATACTCAGGGACATTAAACACTTTCCCAAGAATGTCCCTGCACGTATCCTTGTTGCCCTCTTGAGTTTCAGAACTTTGTTCAATAATTTCCTAAAATACATGTAACATTAAAAAGATAAGTTCAATAGCATTTTTAAAATACAATATTAAAAAATATTAAAGTGATAATATACTTACACAAAGTTCTACAACTTTCTTGACATTTTCATTATCAACCACTCCTTCTTTATTAACACGCGCTTCCTTCCACAATATATGACGACCCAAGGGTTGATCGGCTTGGGTGTCTTTTCTCTATTCGTTAAAATCATAAACAAAATAATACAAATTAGTTACACACTATAGTTTATAATACAAATTACTTCATTATATAAAAGTGATGTTTAATTACTTACAATTTGTTGTTCAAGGCGTGCATATCCCATACGTGATTTCTTGTATGGGTGTTTTGGGTTGCTTGCCCGTTCGCGATTTGCCTTACTAATATTCTATATAAAAAAAAATAGCAATTGTGTAAAAAGTTAAAATACGCTACGAATATGAATAATAAAACACAAATGCTAATAAATTAATCACTTACGACAAACGTCGGGTCAGAACGTTTGGAAACAAATGCACTCCATTCATCCTTTGATATATAATGTTGATATATCTTTGGAGGTTCAGCATTTGTGTTTCCTTCTCTATCTTTTAGATAGAAATTTGAGAGATGGGATCTAAATCCACGATGGATTTTCCCAGCAACTCTCAAAACATATGACTTTCGTTCCTCATCAAGAACAAAAGTGGTCTGCAATGAAAACAATTATAAGTAATGTATTTTACAGAAAAAAAATTATAAATGACAAAAGAGTAGATCAAAATATTTACTTGAATGTCATTCCAGATGATATCTTTGGCATCCTTCAACGCCTTATCTCTCTAGTTGTCTATTGTTATTGGGACATTTTGACGAACAACAGCCCCAATATAGCTTACAAACATGGAGCTGTTGGGGTCAACTGGCTGACCACTCTCGTTCCAGCCAACCAAATAAACTCATATAGTAAGTACATGCCCTAAACCCTAAAAAAAGATTAAAAAAAAACACACAGCAAACAAAGTATAGTATACCTCAAATTTAATGCCACTACTCCGTGCTTTAATCACCTTTTGCATGATAGTTGCACCACGTTTGACTTCTTTTTCATAAGTCTTAGAGGTGCCAACTTCTTCATTTTGAACTTCTAAATCTTTGTTTGTATCCATTTAACTACAACAAGTTCAACATGCACTTTAGTATAACATCAACAAGCTCAACATGCATCATGCATTATTATAAACAAACTCAACATGTATCAGTATATCTTAAAAAAGCTCAACATGCATTTTAATGATTACAAAAAATTTATAACATCAATACCTGAGTAATGGTTCGAAGAAAGATGAAATGTAAAGAAAAGAGGGAACGCAGAAAGTTCACAGAAATATGGTTCAAAGAAATAGGATATTGAAGAAATACGTAATGAGGGTTACGTATTTCAATGAAAATATATTGTGTGAAATGGGAGAGCTGATCTTGGATGGAAATAAGGTTCGAAACGAAGGAGATGATCGTGGAAATAAGGTTCGTAATGGACAGGATGATAGGATTTGCAAAAGAAGAGAAGAAATGAAGGTTGAGATGATAGTGAAGTTTACGTAATGAAGAGGAAACTGAAGAGGTAACTGTTATATATATGTAACCCTTTTACAGCGCTTTTTATAAGCCTTTTACAGCGCTTATTTTGTAAAGCGCTCTAAAAGGCTTCTTTAGTTAAATTTTTAAAAGGCTCTTTTACAGCGCTTTTCCCAAAAAGTGCTGTAAAGGACCTCCGTGTGTTATTATGTTATATGAATGCCTTTTACAGCGCTTTCACACATAAGCGCTCTAAAAGGCTTCTTTAGTTAAATTTTTAAAAGGCTCTTTTACAGCGCTTTTTTATATTACTAGATTGGAAGCTAAAACTGTTTTATTTGAAAGATGGAATTTTACTTTATATTATTAGAGTTTTGTTTCAATCACTTATTTACCTAAAAGCTATGTTGAAAGATTTTACATTTGAATATGTTTTTCTATTAAAATGTTTATTTATTTAATAGATCATATTACAAATCCATGTATTTTTTTTACCATTTTGTGTGTGTTTACTACTGACTTTATTTTGCAGAATTATTTAAACCTATTTCATATTTAACATCAATTTTTTTTAAAAAGCAAAGAATATTTATAATCGAATTTTAAAAGATTAATTAGATGTGACATCTTTTAATCTTTGAGTTGTTAGGACACAAGTGGTACAACTTGATAGTCCTAAAACTCTCTTTATTTATTTATCTATTCATTTATTTTATCTTAATGAACTAATCTAAAATCGATTTATTTATTAGATGTAACTTCTTTTATCTTCGAGTTATTAAAACACAAGTTGTACTACTTGATGGTTTTGAAACTCAATTTAAAAATCGAGAACAATAAAATATTTTTAGAGGATTAAATTAGATGTGACATCTTCTTTATTCCTTGAGTTTTGGGACACAAGTTGCACAACCTGATTCGTCTTAAAACTCGTATTTTAAGGTATTTATTCAAATTAAACTATTTTATTTTTTCTATTTTGTCAAAACATTTTTTTATCACAAAACAAATTTTCTTTAAAACACACTCAACACATAAACATTTTCTACACCAAGAACTACGTAGCTTTGATTTCTCCATCGCACCATGGATATACGTAGGAGCAAGATCACACTCTTGTCAAGCACACTAATAAAAACTTTCTTTTTTGTTCTACTATTTTTTAACACACTTTTATCTCAAAAATCACATTTATAAAAAACAATTTATACCCATATTTAATAATAAGGAGAAATAAATATAGTTAAGTTGATATAATTTTGCACAATTAATTATAGGTAACCGTTTTTTAGCGGATATCGTAGGGTGCTAATACCTTCCCTACGCATAATCGACTCCCGAACTCAAAATCTGGTTTCAAATACAATTTTTTATATTTTTAAGGGTTTCCTAATATTTTCCCTATTTTAAAACAAATTTTGGTGGCGACTCCATTGAATTCGAGAAAAACTCGAAATTTTAGGCCGTGAGAGAGAGAGAGAGAGAGAGCAAAAGTGTGGGAAATATGTGAAAGTGGTAAGTGATGGTGATTTTGGATTTTAAGAAAAACGATTGAGTTTTTTTAAAAAAGTAACTGACACGCACACATTAAGCCGTTAACATGCATAATTAACATTTGTCAGGAAATCACATACCATACACATCTTACAAGAAAAATTACACACACACACACGTTAACATGCATAATTAACACTTGTCAGAAAATCATAGACCATACACATGAGAGTTGCGAGAATATGAATACAATAAGATGGACAACCACAAAGTTTAATCATAATAGAAATAATTTTATAAAATAATATTAAAATTTATTAGTTATTTTGGCACGTGTTAATAACATTAAAAAAACAACTAATTTCAACAAAGATTAAAAAAAAACATTATGATATATTTTTCACAAATCATTATCATATTCTCCTTTCATAATGAAATATAAGCAAAATAATATTTTAAAAGTTTATGTATTTAGTCTAAAATTTAAATCAAAACGTTAATTTCTCCAATACTATTTTTTCTTATATTTTATTCTAGAGAAACTAAGTCAAAAGATTAAATTCAATTATTCTTATTTTTTATTTTTTATTTTTTAACAAAAATATTTAATTATTAATTAATAAATTTAAAATATAACTAATATATTGCATTTAATATGTTGATGCATCATGCTAACTAACAAACATTTATTTGAAAAATGTTAGAAATATAATAAACGGAAATTTCAATAAAAATTTAAGGCTGAGTCAAAAAATAAATAAAAATATAAGATATGTTTAGTATATGCATACAATATATCATCTTCAAATAATTATTAAATAATTACAAATAGAAAGTACTTTTTATATATAGACATATATTCAATGTTATCATTTACTTACATGTTTATTAACTATATACTAATTTCCAATTATGATTGAAAAGATATTTATGCAAAATAAATGATAATAATAATTAGAAATTAAATTTTTTCTATTAAATATTGAATACAAAACTATAGAAACAATATTTAATAGTATTTTAACTAATAGTCTAGAAGTACTATATATATTTTCTTATTAAATGAATGTTATCATTTAATATGTTCATTAACAGTATACACCAACTTCCAAATATGATTTGAAAAATGTTAGTGCAAAATAAATTAAAATCTTAATAAAAAAATTACATTATAATGTTAAAAATTGGATACAAAAACATATACAATATTTGATACCAAAAAAAATTATATAATATTTTATGGTAATAATCCATACAAAAAAGTTTAAGGGATACTTTAACACTTTTTAACCGAAGGAATGTTTAAAAGTTAACAGGTAAGTTATAAAAATATTATATTGGGCATTCAATATTATATTTTAATATTATTATTATTATTATTAAGCATTTAATTAATTCATTTATCGGCCTTATCCACTGCATAATCTTCTCTTATATATAGAGTACCATTTTTTTACAAATTTCAATATCTAGCATTGACAAATCAAAGTTTGATATAGTTTTTGTTTAGTAAAATGGTTTCAAAAGTAGCCTTTGTCATCCTAGGCTTAATAGCCATGGTGGTTTTGATCTCTTCTAAAGGAGAAGCTAGGAACTTGGCTGAAACAATCTCGGTCTCTAGAATGAGTGAGAATACATTGTGCTTTTAGTTCTCACAAATATTAAATAAAATAAACTCATTCCTTAATCAAACTTTGCTTTTATATTCTTTGCAACTCATCCATTACATAACATAGTTTCTAATTCCTGAAAAAATTACTTTTGAAATATAGAATTTCAAAAGGTGATTATTGATTATTATTATTATTATTATTATTATTATTATATTAGTATTATTATTATTATTATTTATTATTATTATTATTATTATTATTGTATTTGCATTATTTTGTGTTTATAAATTTATATTTGCAAGGAAAATGTGACGCAATATAATATTTAATCTGTGCATGTTTTTTCAGCTAACGATGTTAAAGAGAAAAATGGCGTTAAGGCAAAATACAACGAAGAGTCGACTGATGGAAGTAAATGCACTGAATCTTTAGATTGCTTCAACATTCCTGGTATTCCTGGATTGGGTGGAATTCCTGGAATTCCCGGAGTTGGTGGAATTCCTGGAATTCCCGGAGTTGGTGGAATCCCTGGAATTCCTGGATTTGGTGGAATCCCTGGCATACCCGGATTTGGTGGAATCCCTGGCATACCAGGATTTGGTGGAATCCCTGGCATACCAGGATTTGGTGGAATCCCTGGCATACCAGGATTTGGTGGAATCCCTGGAACACCAGGATTGCCTAGTTCACCTGCACGTAAGTAAAGTTATTGTGGTAGAAACAAATTATATTTACCATATCATGATGTGATAGTTATTTTTAAACCATGAAATTTATTCTTATATTCACATAGTTTCCAAAAATTTTACTTTAATATAAAAATTATGTAACTATTATTGTTATTATTTGCATGTTTTACTATGTCATTTTTTATTTATTTATAAATTTCTGTTATAAGGAAAATGTGACAAATGAAATTATTTATTTGTTCTCGGTTCATGTATTTTCAGCTTTGGCTCATAAAGAGAAAAGTAACATTGATGAGGTCAAATACAATTAAAAAAGTCAGTGATTAGAGACATATATTGAAAAGTCGGATTACTTCAACATACCCGAAATATATGATATTCTTGGATTTGGTGGAATCTCCGGATTTAGTGGACGTAGCCGTAGCTAAAGTTTTTATGCTATAAATAAAAAATTATATTAATATATCATAATGTAATATTTATTTATTAATAGTGGATTTATATTCACTTTTATCACAAGATTGTGTTACTTGAGTCTTAATTTTGCTTAAGAATCTTGTAACTATTAAATCTGTTATCTATTATAGTAATTATTATTTTTGGCATTTTCATGTTTGAAATTGTTTTATCGTCTTCCATCACATTTTATTTTTTAGACTAAAAATACATCGAACTACAACTCAAATTGAAGTATAGTTTGATTTACATGGTCAATGGAAAATCCATACTTTAATTTTTTGACATAATCTAATTTATATATATATATATATATATATATATATATATATATATATATTGCAAAACAAAGAAAAAGTGGAAAGGTATCAACATGTTTATATTCACATACATTTCACAACAATAATCATTTACATCTCCTATATCAATGTATCAACAAAACAAAAAAGGAAAACATAAGAAAGGGAGAAGCAGTGGGAAGAGGCATAAACCAAAACTGCCGCCAATAAGTCATATAAACCTATAGTATAGAAGACCGATCCTATTGTGTTTAAAGTTTTCCCTAATACCATGAAGTATACTTTTCCACTAATAAAAACTTGAAATATAAATACTAATTAAGGCAACTCTATTAGCACAATGATTGTGTTCATGGTAAATATTTGAAACAACAAAAGTCATATTTTAAAAAATAATATGTTGTTAGCATTATTCTTTTATATTGTTCATCGAACTATTTCTAATTTTCCAAGAAACAGAAGAATAAGATTTGAATGTTAATTAACAAGTTGAGAGTTATAATCAAGCCATAAATGATGCCATCTTTTTCTTGGAACGAATCACGATAGGGATCGGTTAGAAAAATAACTATAATTAATAAGAGTAAAGATACAAAATTATAAAAGAGCACATACGCGATGTTTGATCACAAAGTTCAGTCAATTGTGTTTACAACTCCAAGTGTAGAGCAATTACAGTACATTTCTAATATGATTCAAAATTAGGTTTACACTGTACAACTTGTACTTTAATATTAAGGTCAAGCAGTGGCAGATCTTACACAAAATGTCGGGGGAGCGACAAGTATTAACTAAAATATTATAATTTAACTTGTTTATCTATATATAGAACTTGTTGTATTAATTTTATTATATTTTATCAATATAAATTATAAAAAATGTGCACCTCATTTTCTTTTATATCTTCAATTGCATAATTTCTAATATGGTTAATGGGATGTGATTTAAGAACAATTGCATAATCTCTTTACATTGAGGTAAAGAGAAGAAGATTGTTGCAAAAGAACCATTTACATTTGTTTTATTTTTATTTTTTACTGTATTTACATAGAGAAAATTATTTAAGTATAAGAGAAAAAGAGTAAGAATCTGGGAAATATAATAAGCACATTGAGATAGAATGAGAATCAAGACCAAGTGACACTGAGAGAGGGACAAAGAGGAGAGGCGGTGTTAGTTTCTCAAACATATAAGGTCTAGATTTTTTTTAAAATCTAGGGGATGTCAATGGCTCTTACCCGCTTTCGGGAAAATCTACCACTGAGGTCAAGATGACAATGTTAATTGTACCAGAAAGTCCCACCTTAGAAAATATCATACCCCTTTGAAGATGAAATGTTTGACTTTCATATCCTTGCAGTTAGGGAGTTCGAGTCCTACTAAACACTAAAAATTATGTTATAAGTCCAATATATACTTGAACTTGTCTTTGGTGACTAGCTTGGCGATCAACATATCAACGACATTCTTTAAAGTATGAACTTTTTCCAGTAATATAAATCCAAATACAATATTCTTTCTGATCATGTGAAATCTAATATTAATATGTTTGATCTTAACATGATATACTTGATTATTTGTAAAATTAATAATACTTTGATTGTCACAATTCAACCAAATAGCCTGCAATAGCCTTTTTGATAAACCATATAGCCTTTTTGATAGCCTTCTCTAATAAGTCATTTGATTTGATTGTATTTTTTATAATGGTGGATATATACTTCAATATATGATAAACGTAATTTAATAAAATTATTATTCACATTATTTTATTTATAGTATTTTTTTTTTGTTAATTTGTGTGAAATAAGCAAATGTGACGATTGCTGTTGCACAAATGAATTTATTATTCGATACATAAGAATGTTGATATTTTAATTTTTAATTTTTCTACGGAAATATTTATATATTTTAATTATTACACGAAAATCATTTCAAATAAATAAGTTGGTAACTTTGAATTTGATGAACATTATAAAGTGAAATAGTAAAAAGAGGTAAAATAAAAATATTGTGTAAATATTACATTGTTTATTTTGTCACTTAGAACAAACCGTGGTCGTTTTATATTTTGAAAAAGACAATTGTAATCCATAATTTTCATGTGCTAGGCTTTAGTTGTGGACATAGCCACAATGGATTGATCTCATGATTTCCACCAAATAGGTCTTCTTGCAAGAATAATGACATTCTATTATCTTATGTCTTCCATATCACCAACATAGTCAAAAATCAACATATCCTATCACTAAGGAATCTATCTGTCCATTTCTAAATATGATTCCATGATCCATTGTACCATTTAATCACCTAAATATTCACTTGACTGTTGTAAGCCATAAAGCCTCTTTGACAAACTCAACTACTACTATGTACTATTCTTCAATTGTAGACATAATCAAAATGAATTGAACTAAAGTTCCTCCTGTTGTAAGGATAGAAACATCTTTTTGTAGACCTTATGCCGTCCATATAAGCAACATAGTCTGAACCAACAAATCCTACCCCCGAGGGATCCCTTTGCCCTCTGCCATATATGATATCAAGACCTATTGTACCATATAGGTATCTAAATATCTACTTGACTGTTTAACAAAGATGCATACCTAATTTGGATATGAGGATGACAATTTGACTCGTACCTATTGGATACCTACAAAAAATATCCACAACAAATATGGTAAAAATTTGTGTCATGGGTAGAGGTACTCGTACACTACGCGAAAAAATGCATATTACAGCGCTTTTTCAAAAAAAAAATGCGCTGTGGAAACGAGCGCTGTAAATGATACAACAGCGCTTTTAAAAAAGCGCTATAAAACATGTAAATACAACGCGCGCTTGTTATGCACATTTTACAGCGCTTCTTCACAAAAAGCGCTGTAATATGCACCCCATTATATGAGTTATGGGTGTGCATTTTACAGCGCTTTCTCAAAAAAGCGCTCTAAAATGCACACCCATAACTCATATATGGGTGGGCATATTACAATGCTTTCTCAAACAAGCGCTGTAATATGCCCAACCATAATTTCATATATGGGTGGGCATATTACAGCGCTTTTTTGAGAAAGCGCTGTAAAATGCCCACCCATAATTTCATATATGGGTGTGCATATTACAGCGCTTTCTCAAAAAAGCGCTGTAAAATGCCCACTCATAATTTCATATTATGGGTCTGCATTTTACAGCGCTTTTCTTGTACATTTTACAGCGTTTTCTCACGAAAGCGCTGTAAAAGGTGCACCATTAAAGCGCTTTAGAACAACATTTTACAGCGCTTTGTAAAAAAAAGCGCTGTAAAATGTGTGTGTTTTTTTTTTTTAAACGCTGTAAATTAATTATTTGAAATGAAAAGCGCTTTTTAGCTTTTTATGGCATTTTTTTTAAAAAAACGCTGTCTTTTATCTTTGTATCCAAAATTATTTTGATCCAAAATCACTTCACAATCAGTGCACACAACAACAAAACATATTCAAATACCATAGGCAGTTCACACAATCAGTAGAACAGAAATCAGAACTCTGTAACTTTATTAACATATATGTAACTCTGTAATTTACAACCTAAGTAACTACATTCAGATACATATATACAACCTAATTTACAACCTAATTACCTACATTCAGATACGTATATATATATAACCTAATTTACAACCTAAACTACATTCAGATCCATATGCATGTTCATATATTGTGTCCTATGATCATTTACATATAATAACTAACAGAATATACATTATATGCACTAGCTACCATATAATATTCAGATCCCTTGCCCAGCAGCAAGCTATTTCCCAGAAAATCAAATAATTTTCATGTCAAGCACGTACTGACACCATTCTTCCTTTAATTCCATCAGATCTTCCTCAGAATATGATGGACTGGAATTGGCAAAGTACTGCAATATAAAAATTGAACATATTATATTAAGTTAGTATCAAATATATAGATAATTTATATATGAAAATCATATAATGCAAATACCGTACCGTTTCTGGGATAATAGTTTTATTCTTCTCAACAATCTCCTTCATGAATCTCAATATGTAGTACCCACAGTCGATGTTATTTGTTTGACGAGGGCACTTTATTGAGATCCATGTAATGTTATTAGACTTCTGCTTCGACACTTTAGCACCTCTTTGAGCTCGATAAACTTTTAAGGCACTATCGAATGAATAAATGTGATTATTAGAGCATGAATATTTATATATATATATATATATATATATATATATAATATATATATGTAAGAAATAAATGAATATTACTTACGTGTCGAGCATAGTCTTTATTTCGGGGTGATTGGTGTAATTGCCGTGCACGGGATCCAAATAGTATATCACTTCAGAGACCGCATTGATTGCAAATAGCACCCAATGTGCCCTACAACAACAAAAAATTGGTTAAGCAATTTTGTTTATAGACAACTAATAAATTAGATTCTCATCAATTAAAAAGATAAAATTACGTACCCTGAATTATATGGTGCCAAGAACAATTTATCACTTTCTTTATTTCCTAAAAACATATCTACAATGTAGTTTTTTACATTCTCTGGATCGAGTTTCCACATCGACATCTTATGTGGAGACAAGAATGAGTATTTATTTGACAGTTTCCTCGTGCACACGACCTTCTCGTACAAAAACCTTCAATGAAAATTTTAAACTAGATTAATTACCAATACATTTAATTAATTACAAATAAATGCAATTAAAAGTATTTTTTACCTTATGTACAAGCTGATTACAGTAGCACTCAGCTCCTTATGTTCGAGAAGTTCGTACATGTGCTCCTTTTCGAGGTATTCAATATACTCATCTCCAAAGATGTCTTTATTCATTTGTACGATGGGCGAATCGTTGCTGCTGCCCATGTTCCTTTTTATTTGGATGTCAAGACACGCCCCGTATTTACCAAGGCGTGGCTGACTTTTATTAGGAGCAGCAGCAGCAGCGACCGATTTTCCCGATCCAGATTTTTTGTTGCTGCAAGTTTGGCAGCTTTATTACCCTCCAGCCTTTGTAGTTTGGCAGCCCTATTAACCTCCAATTTTGAGGTTTGCTGCCTTTTTTTGGCTGTAGGGGTGGTTTATTTATTTGGACCTACAAAAATGAGGTAAAATGTTAGTTTATTTGAATCTGAAAAAATGAAAAACCTTAGGCAATAAATGTGACAAACCTTTTCGGGAGATGTAACTGATTTGTCCTTGGGAATCTTTTTTTGGAGGGCAACAAGGTGTGTGGGCCATGCACGTAACTGCCAATAGCGTCGCTTAAGAACTTCATATCTCCATCGTTGTCCGGTATGGGCAACGGTGCAGTTGGTTCGAAAGCAACCGTAGGCGATACTTTGACATGGCCCGCGGGGATCGGAATATTGTGCAATACTTCTCCCGAAGTATTGTACAATATTCCTTTTCCCACTTCCGTTGAGTCGGCGAGGACAAGTATAGGACACATGTAGTGACACCCTACATCAATAGTTAAAACATAAGTAAGTTAATATATAAGTTTGTTTAATACATAAGTAATTACATAAGCAAGTAAGTAGTAAGTAATTAATTACCTCGGGAATACTCTTCAAAACCGACGTTGCAACTCCCGGTTTCACTCTCCATTTGTATTTCAGGTTGGAGCTGAACCAGAAGTTGCTTGTCTTTATTCGTATTCACCAAGAGTGCCACTGCTCCGATAGGATTCTGAGCTTCTCTAATACTTCCTCGTTGGAAGGTTTTTGGCGCTTCTCTTGAGGAAAAAAGCTTTTGGAGTTACGCCAAATCCTTTCCCCTCACTCGACCGGAATACTCAGGGACATTAAAACACTTTCCAGAGAATGTCCCTGCACGTATCCTTGTTGCCCTCTTGAGTTTCAGAACTTTGTTCAATAATTTCCTAAAATACATGTAACATTAAAAAGATAAGTTCAATAGCATTTTTAAAATACAATATTAAAAATATTAAAGTGATAATATACTTACACAAAGTTCTACAACTTTCTTGACATTTTCATTATCAACCACTCCTTCTTTTATTAACACGCGCTTCCTTCCACAATATATGACGACCCAAGGGTTGATCGGCTTGGGTGTCTTTCTCTATTCGTTAAAATCATAAACAAAATAATACAAATTAGTTACACACTATAGTTTATAATACAAATTACTTCATTATATAAAAGTGATGTTTAATTACTACAATTTGTTGTTCAAGGCGTGCATATCCCATACGTGATTTCTTGTATGGGTGTTTTGGGTTGCTGCCCGTTCGCGATTTGCCTTACTAATATCTATATATAAAAAAAAATAGCAATGTGTGTAAAAGTTAAATACGCTACGAATAATGAATAATAAAACACAAATGCTAATAAATTAATCACTTACGCAAACGCCGGGTCAGAACGTTTGGAAACAAATGCACTCCATTATCCTTTGATATATAATGTTGATATATCTTTGGAGTTCAACATTTGTGTTTCCTTCTCTATCTTTTCGATAGAAATTGAGAGATGGGATCTAAATCCACGATGGATTTTCCCAGCAACTCTCAAAACATATGATTTTCGTTCCTCATCAGAACAAAAGTGGTCTGCAATGAAAACAATTATAAGTAATGTATTTTACAGAAAAAAAATTATAAATGACAAAAGAAGTAGATCAAAATATTTACTTGAATGTCATTCAGATGATATCTTTGCATCCTTCACGCCTTATCTCTCCAGTTGTCTATTGTTATTAGGGACATTTGACGAACAACAGCCCCAATATAGCTTACAAACATGGAGCTGTTGGGGTCAACTGGCTGACCACTCTCGTTCCAGCCAACCTAATAAACTCATATAGTAAGTACATGCCCTAAACCCTAAAAAGATATAAAAAACACACAGCAAACAAAGGTATAGTATACCTCAAATTTAATGCCACTACTCGTGCTTAATCACCTTTGCATGATAGTTGCACACGTTTGACTTTTTTCATAAGTCTTGAGGTGCAACTTCTTCATTTGAACTTCTAAATCTTTGTTTGTCACCTCCTATTTAACTACATACAGCTTTCAACATGCACTTTAGTATAAAACACATCAACAAGCTCAACATGCATCATGCCATTATTATAAACAAACTCAACATGTA
>PGTU02006736.1:0-13351 GCA_002896215.2 Cicer echinospermum
CACCAAGGTTTATCCTGGTTCAGTTGTCAATAAGACAACCTACATCCAGTCCTGACAATCCAACTGGATTTCAGCTTTTTCTCCAATAGAAAGAATTGTGACTTGTTTACAGATTGTCCAGTTTCCTTGAAACCTATCTATCTAACACAATATCTTTCCTATTGCTTAACCCCTTGATCCTTGCAGTTCACTCGACCAAAGGACTCAACAAAATCAGCAGGCTCCTTCTTGATGAGCCTCTCACCCAAGAAGATCGCCACCAGTTTCTAGCTGCGCATTTTTCACAGTCGTTTCTTACAGAGTATTTGTTGCAAACAAAATAAAGAAGTACAAAAACGTGTCTTCAATCTTGATCAATGTATCTCACACGAATCTGTTATTCAATGATTGTTTATGAGAACATTGTATTTCTCATCGAGAATACTTTTTTCAGCTCTCTCAATGATTTTGGATAATCTTTTTGGTCTTGATTCTGAAAAAGCAATATCAGAATGTTAAACAATATGTTCTTAAAGAGTCTTCAGTTCTTAAGTATATCAAAATGTTTTATGGGTTATGAGAGAATGATTGAAAACAGTATATAGTTTCTGAAATAATACCTAATAAATCGATTTACCATCGATTCATTAAGTGATAAAACATCCTAATCGATTCCAATCGATTATCGAGATCGTGTTTTCTGAATCTTGAAACTACATAACCAATCGATTCCCAATCGATTCTTTTAAAACTCTTTTCAGTAAATGTATGTGCAGACTATATGAATCGATTTCATAATCGATGTCAGGTGTTTTGTTCCAATAAAGATATCACACCAATCGTTACTTAATCGATTTACTAAGTCTTATAATCGATTTACAAATACACAGAATCGATTTGGCCACAAACTGAAAATTCACTGTGATTTCAAAATATTCGTTCACGATTTTGCCATCATTGTGTTAAAACAGTGTACTTAACTATATTTATGTTAATCGAAGTGTTCCAATTGATTGTAGTATTTGCCTGAAATAGTTCTTACTAGATGTTTGTTCAATCGATTCCCAAACGATTGAAACCAAACTTAAATGATTGAAATTCTCACAATAGATTGTCCAATCGATTGTGTTTGTCACAGGTCATGTACTTTTGAAATATTATCTAAGCAATCGATTAGCCTAGTAAATGGATTGTCATTGTGACTTTCCCAACCGATTTCCCAATCGATTTGTTTCAATTAGTTTTCTTGTGATGTGCACAATCGATTTGCCAATCGATTAGCCTGTAAAACAGGTGCCACTGACTTGTGCAGTTTTTATTTCTAATTGTGCCAGTCGATTGCCTAATCGATTATACAACCACAAACAATTATTTTCCTTACAACCCTTTTTATGAAATCGATTTCCCAATCGATTTACTCAGAATATTCAACTTTTGTTGATTTCTTGAGTTCCAAGCAATTTGTCTCAAGTGTGTAGGGTTTGAGTTGTTGTTCCTGAATTTTGCTCAATTAAAATGTTAGATTTATCATATGATGTATGAACATTGTATATTTGTTAATTATGTCAAAATTAGGATTAAAATGACTAAAGTCCAACAGAATTAATGAGGTTTCTGGTTCCTAAGTGCATGAATGTGATTTACTAGGCATAAAATGCTGTTGGTGAATTAAATTTGTCCGTTTTGTTTGTTTTATCTTCCTAAATTGCCCTTTAGTATATTCATGTGTCTAAATTTAACATTTTGTATTTTAAGATAAGTTAGTAGTATAATAAGGTATGTTCTGGAAAAATAAGAAATGTGCATCTAGTAAATTGCATTACTTTATATTTAAAGACAAAAAACTCTTCAAAAGGAGCTTATAATTAGGACGGAGGGAGTAATTAGCTATTGATCTCCTAGGTGCATGAATAACTATACATATTTCAACATATTTATTATATATTTGTTTTGTGTATAAAATAAGGAAAGAGAGACATATGGTTGGTTATCTTGGCATTTGTATGAAATTTGGGGGTCTGTTAGGCATTTGGAGAGTTCTGTTCTCTCAAATATCCAGAGAATATAATTGTAATCTTAATTTTTACGGCAATATACCAGTTGGTTCTATCATAATGCTTGACAATATAATGTTTTATGAAATTGAGATTGATATTAACGCTCTAAAAAATAATACATTATTTAAATTGGCAAGCTTCTTGATGATTATACACTAGAGAAGCAAAATCTCAGCAGATAAATGGACAATATGAAATCATAGTATCTCTTTCTTCATGCTAAACTATATTATAGTATGTTTATAAATCATAGTGTATGGCATTTTGTTAATATTTACTTATAATTTTTTGGTTTATTAATCTTATGTAGCTTTCTATGAAACCAGGCTAACGATTTATCAGTACAACCATGTAAGTTTTCTTTAGTTTTTGATTTGCCATTTTTTTTGACACCCTGTTGGTCTCAAAATGCTATGTGGTAGCTGTAAAGGAAAAGACAATGAAATAACAGTATGAAGATGTTATTGTCATGTTGGTGGGAATGATCACATTTATACGACACTATCTCATTTATTGTTCTATCAGCTAGCTCTTATAAGTTTTTTTTATACACTTTGGAAAAAGTTGTGTATCAATATTATTCAATAAAGTAATTTGTGTGAGTTCCCTCTAACTTTGATTAGTAAAAAAGCAAATATGAGCTTCACTTTTTGTAATTTTAGATTGTTCATATATTCAAAACAAGTATTTATCTTATATACACATTTCCTCAAAAATTTAATGTCCTGTGAGAAATATTTCCATTGTAAATTTTTTTGAGAATGCTAAATAATTTGAGCTAAGCAATAGAAGCACTAGTGATTTTAACCTTTTTCAGTATTTTAAAAAAAACATGAGAAAGTGTGGCAATGTGTTTGTACTCATGTTTTTGGACAATTTTCAGAACAATTTTGCTAGGACAAATCAACAAACTTATAAAATTGGTGTACATTAGATTATTCACAAAGTTTCTTCATCAACTCATTTTGAGATACTTAACTTGATTTTCATCTTTACATGACTACTCTACACATTGATTTTGTAATTGTTAAAACTGTTTGTGTTCTTCGCAGAAAAGATCTTTATACGAAGAAGAACTTTGGTTACTTAAAGCCATCTCTATCAGAAAATGAACTTCAGGGCAACATTTTAAAGTTGATATTCTTTTGTGCATTGGTAGAAAATTTTGTTTAACTAAACAGTAGCAGGCCAATGTTAGTGTGTTCAGTTTCAATGATTTTGTATTCTATGTTATATAGTATGTGAAATCAAGTGCGAAAGAGGAAAATAAGAGATCAATTTTATTAATGATTTTCTTTGTTATTGGATTTTGACAATATTCAAATGAAAATTGATTGACCAAAGCTCTATTTGAATTCTTTGATTATAAAAATACAAAAGCATTGATTTATTCACAAACTTTCATGATATGCTAAAATACTGCTATTGGTTTCACTGTGTATAAAATGAAAAAAAACTTGCTTGTGAACAAGACATATATAATAATCATGATTGAATCATTTAGTAGGCAACAATTGTGTTTGATATAATTTATGCTCCTCTTAATATGATTGATAACCGATATCACACGACCCGTGTATGTGCAACAGTAAATTTTATATGTAGTTTGTATCTTAAATGTCTTTAAATAAAAATTTGAAGAAATTCCTAATATATTAATTTTAATGGATAGAGTTAATTATACATTGAGCTTATATAACAAAAATTATATATTTCTTCAAATATATTAATTTTAATGGATAGAGTTAATTGTACATTGAGCTTATATAACAAAAATTATATATTGGAAAAATGTTTGTTATTAATCAAATATTTGTAAATTAGAGAATATTGTATTTTGAATAAAGTTAGTTTTGTACATGCTAAATCTATCTAACTTAAAAAAAAGTGATTTTTTTTTACAATTATAATCATGATTGTTTTTGCCAGGGCAAAAGTGAGAAAAAACGTGAAAATATAAAAAAGAGGGGATGATAAACAAGAAAGGTAAAAAAGAGGGGCGATTATGTTTTCAACTCAAGTTGACTATGCCGTTAGACTGTACTGAGATATAAATTATCAGTCCTTATAGGAGGATATATCATACTAAAAGATGGTGATGGAAAATGTTGGGTATGGAAGATGTTACTTTTGGTATCGGACGACTCAAAAGAGGAGAAGAGAAAGGCAATGAGAAGAGGAGCGAAGTGAACCATTGATGACTAAAAAGAAGATAAAGTTGGGAAACTAATGATTGTCCAACATATTTTATCATAAAAGGAGAGGTTACAAATCTTCATGAATCATGGAAGAAGGGTCATAGTCAGCTTTTGGGGGGGAGGGAGTAATAGGTTTAAATCGCTAAAACGACTACAATAAATAAGGGCGTACATAGGATTGATAAGTATCGTGTCGACTTGGACAAGATGATTTCTTGGTCGCGTTAACTGATCTGAAGGATCAGTACAAAATTCTCATAGATGGTCCTTGGTTAATATATGATCACTACTTTATAGTGTAGGAGTGAAGCCACTAACTTCATCCTAGAAGTGACTCCATAAGAGAAGGTGATAGTGTGAATGTGGGTTTCAAGCTTACCAATAGAATACTATGAGTCAAAGTGTAGAGTTCATTGTCAGATATATCAAATATCCATTATTATTTCGTTTATGGTGAAGATGGTTATAAACTAAACGTGGTTCAGAGGAATAAACTAGATTCTAAAGGTCCAACGAGAATTGAGTACAAACTTAAATAAGAGATGACTTGGATGAGGCACAAACAATAGTAATCTTTAAAATTAGGAAAATTTATTGAACAATTTCTGGTTGATAAATTTTGCATTGATGAAATTTGAAAAAATTGAAATGTTTCAATAAAATCCAAATGTAATCTATTTTATATGTTATTTATTGGAACTTTACATAATTCATGCTATGATGTGACACCTAACATGAGCATGAGCATGAGCTATGTAAAACGTACTTTATTGCCAACTCTTACTCCCAATATAATAACAATATTAAAATAGATAAACTTTTATACTTATAATATATCAATGATGAAAATAATATTTTAAAAGGTTAAAAAAGTGATTCTACGTAGATTTTTCTTGTTCGTGATTTCGTCGTTTGAAATTTGACGTTGTTTTGTTTATTATTTTTATAATAATGTAATTTTATTTTTGTTTTGTTTGGTTTCAAAATTTACAAAATCAATTTTGATCTACTATATTCGATTAATGACTTAATCATCAACACTACAAATTCAAAAGCACAATATTTCCAATAACTTAATTTTATATATTATTAAATATTTTATCATTTATACTATTAACTTTAATGCTATAATTTGTTGTTGGCAAATTTTCATTATTTTAAATTTAAACTCATTTAAAAATAAATCGAAATGAAATTATTTTTTATTTATTAGTAAACATAAAATTAATAAAAGTCGTATTTTAGCTTTTGTGATATTTGAACTCATGGCCGAAATCATAAACGCAAAAATCATCTTCCGTACATCGGAGCCGCGACCCCATTGTTGCAACGCACGCCGTGAAGCCTACCTAATCTGCGCCATGAAACTCTCCGCCGAGAGGTAATTTAATGTGAATCAAAGGTATAAACAAATTCGATCCCTTTTTCTCCAATTGAACCACTACTATTTAGTATTTATCATCACTCATTCTTTCTTGTTCATTTCAAAACAACAAAAAGACCCTACAATTGCTTTTAATTAAATTCACTACAACATCAATGTTAAAGTTCGATACTTTGTGTCACAAAACCTTCATCTGCCTCAATCCCATTAACTTTCTCACAGTATCCCAAAACCTATTACCATTTCTCTCCATTTTCTGTACCAACACTTCCATTTCATCCATCTATTTGCAGTTTCATACCTGCATTCTACAATTTTGGACTTCTCCCCACCTATTTGCAAACAACTCTGCTCCACTTACAGTGTTTAAGTTTTAAGACTGCCTAGCAAACCCTGATTCTGTTCTCGCATTCTTTACAAACCATGGTTTCTCAAAAAACCCAATTACACAACATGATTGCAAAGGCACCATGGCTTCTTTCCTGCGACCCTATCAAAAGGGTTTTTGCAAAGTTTCAATTTTTTCTCTCAAAAGGTGGCTCTAACTCTGACATTGTTAAACTTCTCAGTAAGAACCCTACAGTCCTGTGGTGCAAGTCTGGAGAATCAAATAGTCCCAACCTATGAATTGGGCTGATAGATTTCTTGCAATCTCACAAGACACTTTTTGCTTGTGTAATCAGAGTTTCATCTTTCTTTGCAGACAGTGCTGTGCCACATAACATCTCATTGTTGATTGTAGAATGGAGTGACTGATTCTACATTGAGGCATTGCTTCGGAGGACAGAGTAGGTTATTCAACAGACGTGACTTTTTGAAGGTGGGTGGGAGTTAAAGGATTTGGGGTTTAATCCTTCACAATCATATGTTCTCAATAAGCAATCGGTTGCCAAAGCATCTGTAAAGAAAACCCTGTGGAAAGAGAAAGTTGATACCTTTAAGAATATGGGGCTTGGTCTGATGAAGATGTTCTGGAAGCCATTCAGAAAGCAAACCTCATTGTATGTTGACCTCCATTGATAAAATTAATTTAGTGATGAGTTTTGGGTCAATGACTTTGGTTGGGATGCCATGGCCATTGCCAAAAGACCAAGGGTTTTGGGGCTTAGTCTGGAGAGAAGGATCAAACCAAGAGCATCAGGTTCTGCAATATCTTCTGAACAAAGGTTTGGCTAAAAAAGAATGCAAGCTTTAACTTCTCCATTTGTACACAGCGATAAGTTGTTTCACGACAGATATACTAAAACATTATAAGGAGGAGTCATCTTATCTACTAAAGCTTTATAAAGAAATTGAATCTTGCACATGTCGGAGACAAAGCTGACGTGTCATGAACAAATTTCAGGTATTTCAGCAAATTTGTTTTCATTTCTTACTACGGTCCAAAAGAGTGGTTATTTGTATTTGATAGATGTTTTTTTAAAAAATCACGATGTATATCAATATAAAAATACTTAGTTAAATTGCAGAGTAACACTTGTAAAAGTTGAAATTTCATTGCATTTATGTGCATGGAATAACTTTTTGTGTAACAGTGTCATTTCTTCTTCATGTTTGTTTCAGTCAATAATATATGGCAATACAGTAAGCGCGTATAGCCGGACTAGGTTGCTGAAAATTCGAACATATTTTAAGGTTTCCAGTGGTGAATTGGTAGGTACGTTGCAAATCAAAAAATGCAAATAATTGTGGGCAAATGCACTAAACAATTGTGAAGAGCTCCCAAAACTCAATTTTAAGGCTATACTTATGTTGTGGACTGCAGTTGTTCGTACAAAGCCAATTAGCATGATGCCAAAGGTCTATCCTTAGTTACAGCACTTTGACTTTTTGTTGCTTGTTATTCTTACGTTTCCCTACTGATATGGATTTGGTAGAGTTGGGTTTAAATATCATAGTTCATAAGTGTTATTTTGAATTAATTGCCATTGTATTTGTCCATGTTCTGTATTTTAATATGAATACATCAGTCACCGTAAGACAGACAAGAAAGCTTCTGTTAGATTGAAGTAATATAAAGAAAATTTGGGGTCATATACATCAAAATCAATTTTCAGATGCTGAGCAAATAAGAGCTGTGAGAAAGCTCTTTAATATTGATACGGATAGGAAAAGTTAAGAAACATAATTGCTATGTGGTGCCAATCAAGTTAACGATAGTTTGAAAAATTGCTATGTGCTCCCTGAATTGAATTGTAAATTGTTGTGGCTGAAAACTGCCAAAATTTAAAAAAATGCATCATAGATTTGAACTGCAATTTCTTTGTCTTCTGCAGGACAGATGTAGATGTAGATGTTCTTTCTTCCAATAAGCTCACATCAAGAACAAAGTTGGAAAGATAGTGCTATTGCTAAAAATTAGGTTGTGTTTCATTTTTTTGAATGCTTACATTGAACTCAATTGTTTAAGCATTAAAAGTTGATTTTAAGGTGGCATAAATAGTGATTTTAATTTTTTGAAAAACTATTTATAGCAGAAGTTGTATTCTATTACACAATAACAATTTGAATAGATGAGTTTACACAGAAGTTGTAATTCGATTAGAAATAACAAAACCGTTCAATCATAAGTTGCACACTTATGAAAATATTAGAATTTGTTTGTTTTTAGAATCAGGAATTGAACAATGCTTAATGGTCTAGGATTAGTTACTACATTTGTGTGTTTATTTTAGTTTCATGCATTTATGCTTCTTAATAATTTAATCCTAATTTCTGTTCTAACACAATCCTCCAATGTTACTTCTTTTTTATTTTTTTATTTTTTTAATTTCCCGTTTTCTAATTAGTTCATTCTTTGGCAAACCGGTCTATTAATCATGGTTATCCATACCCAAGGTCTTCCTTGAGAACGATACTAGTGTTTTTGTCAACCTTGTATTGCAAAGTTTCTCTGAAAGTTGAATCTCATTTTCTATTTTGGATTCGTCACTATGCTGATGACTTCAAGGGACAAGGTTGATAATTACTCATGTACTCCAATCAACATATTGAGTTAACATGTTTAGAGCATGCTCAACTAGAGAGCATATTTTTCAATCAAACATGAACTAGCGTTAATTCTCAACTTATTTATATATATATATATATATATAAAGACTTTCAATTCCAGTTAGTTTTGTAAACTTGAGAAATAAATGGTTTGTCCCAGCAACCTATAAATGTATAGATTAACATAATGACTCAAAATAAAATTTATGAACGAAGACAAGATTTTGACATGTTTGAATGTTTTATCAAGTAGAATTGGTTTTGGCTTATGTAATTGATTTTAATTTGAAGTTATGATATTAAAAGCTTTGACATTAATGTGATTTTTAGTCGATTATTGTGTCAACTCAATATTTTTGTGAATGTATTTAATATAAATTTTAGAGACAAATTACAAATTTTAGTTTCTAGATCGAACCAATATAGACTGGAAACAACCAAAGATGTGGAAAGAAATTAATTCTACACTTCTTGAAACAATTTAGACACCTCCAAAAATCAATTTACTATAGTTTGTTTCAGTTAAAAATAATTGTTTTGTCATCCCATACGAAATACACCCTTAATCTTTTAATAGATACATTATTTAAATTATTTAAAAATATATATTTTGGTTATGTTATCTCTCAACATTATACAAATTTCTTATTTTATCTAGTTTATCAACGACAAACACTCTTATTTTATCTTCCTTTTACTATATTTGCATTGAAAAAAGAAAAGAAAATATAGACAAATATTTAACAAAAGAAACATCCCGACAAAAAAAATGATTGTGATTTGAATCTACTAATAGTTTGCTATTTAGCTGTTTGCGAATCAAAAATTGAACAACATAAAGGGGTAAATCACAAAGACTTAATGAGGAGACAACAAATTGAAACGCATTGTTTCAATATAAAAAAGTAATAAATAAAACAACACAAATTACTCCAATTTCACTCTCATTCTATCTCACTTAAGCTATTCCATTCCTCTCCCTCTTGGCTACAACTCCCAACCCCCACCCCACCCCCATTTTCATTTTTTTTTTTTCGTTTTCTCTTTTTCTTCTTCTCACTTAAAGTCACAAATTAGTCTCCTTAAACCATAAATCCATAGGAAGAGTATACATTTTCTAAACAAGCCTTGTCATATTTTCAGTAAGTTCTTTTGGAATGAATTTTTTAGGTTAGATTTGTGCTTTAAGGAAGGAGGAAAGGGTACTCATTGTTGAAAGTTGTTTTATTGAGACTCTTGTCAGGTAAATACACAACTCTAATGCTAAAGAATGAATATCTAAAAAATGTAGTTTTGTTTAAAAAATTCTTATTTTGGTGTTTTACGAGTAAATTTAAAAGATTTTATGGCTTCTAAGAGTTAGCTAAACTTTAAAATAATTTTTTTTTAAAGTCTTGAAATATTTTTTATACTCATATTTTGGTTAGCAGATCATGTCTACTACTCTAAGAGTTGTTGGAGAATAAACTTCATTGATTCTTCATAGTTGTGAGTAGATGACCGTCATTGTCACATAATTTTATTATGCCTATACTATTATTTTACTCGTTTTCATGTTAAAAGTATTTATTATTTAAAAATTGAGGAACACAACTTTTGAATTTTATCTACTTTCATAAATTTATTATATTTTCATAGTCTTTTGTTATATAATATGTTTCTTCATAGTTTGATTTATTTATTAGTTATAAAGTATTTAAGTATTGAATTGATCTATAGTTGAATATATTGTTTCAAATGAGTTACGATGAAATGAGAAATGATTTTTAAATATATATTTGGAAGTCGTTATAATTATGAAATCGTTACTGTCGCATGTCGTGCATAATTACATTGGTTTTGATTGGGGAGAATTACTCGTTAGATGAAACTAACCCATATGAGAGATGTCGTTTTTAGGAGGAGAGGACTATCAATGAAGATGTAAACTCCTTAATTGATGCGTTATGATAGTTTGCAGGATTAAGATGAGGAGTTATATGCTGGATGGAACTACCCCTAGAGAAATACCACCTTTAAGAAGAAAATTATTCAACAAATGAAGCCGCTTATTGGTTCTAAAAAAAATTATGTTTTTACTTGTTTGATTTTCCCTATGACTTTTTTTAACATTGTTCATTCTAATTGTTCACTTCTTTATGAATTGGAATTTTAATATTTCTAGCTGAACGACTAATTATTGAAGGTAAGAAAATATAAGCGATCTCAAATCCAAGATTATCTTGGCAGTGATGAAGATCGATCTTGGTTTTGTTGAACAACAATATCAATTTTATCAATATAAAAATGGATTGTGAAAGCATATAAAATAAATAGAGATAGAGATAGAGAGATCACACAAGGATAATATCACTGGTTCACCCAATCCGGGTTACGTCCAGTCCTCACAACCGTGAGATTTTTCACTAAGTGTTCAAACCAAGATCGTTCTTGGTTTTCATGGATCAATCTTTGATCTTATCACAATTCCTACCCTTCTACCTAGAAAGGATTTCTTCAATTCTACCTTTACTGTTTTGGAAAGGCTTTAACAAGTTACCTTTCAAAACATGAAATGATTTTTATAATTTACTCAAGATTTGACAAAACAACCTTGAGTTACAAAGTGATGGATTTGAGACTATTTAAAATACTTGATCATTTACTCACTCTTGTTGAGAAATATATTCTGTAATAGACCTCGAGTTGTAAATGATTACAACACAAAGATTAAACAAAACAGCAAACTATAAGAAAGGTTTGAGAACTTGAGTATGATCGAAATAGTATTGATCTTTGCTTGGTGTTGATTGTTTGTGTTTTGTTCCTTAACTTGCAGCTGCATTTATAGACTCCAGAGGCTTATGACGCTCATGTGACTGTTGAGGAACCCAGCTGTCATAAAGAGTTGTTGGATAAATTCTTGCCAAAAGCAGATTGATGAGCTGCATCAGAAGATCGATCCAAGATTGATCTTTCTGGTTGTGATGAACTGGCACTTGAACTCTGTGATTTGTGTCAGCTATGTCACAGTGCCTTGAGGTACTGCTTTTTCTGTTACTTTGTGCAGGCTTAGAATAGTTCAAATCAGTAGTGTACTTTGCTACTTGTACTTTGCGATTTGCTTTTCAAAAGAGGAATTGAAGCATGCCTTATGATTCCTTCTAAATTCTGGAATATATATGTACGTTGGAATGGATTCTTTTGTTGATTATATGAGAGTATAGGATGAAAATTAATTTCCAGGATTGATGTTTGTTTTTCAGAACTGCTTCAAGATCATATCTGCGTTTTTCAGAACTGCTTCAAGATCATCTGCCATTTCCAGAAACTGCTTTAAGATCAATCTGCGTTTTCCAGACTGCTTCAAGATCAATAGCGTTTTCCAGAATGCTTCCTTTGATCTGATTTGTGATGTTTGATCTATTTGTTTTTAACAACCACTCAAATGACATGTTAAATAATCAAAACACTTAGAATCATAATTAGAATTCTAATTAACTTTTTCGTTTGTTTTCATCAAAAATTAAATTGCAAGATTTTGGTCTGCAACAATTATAAGTTGAATGATTTATCATGTGTATACTTTTATTTGAGAACCTCTATATAGTGTTATGTAATATGTTTACAGTAATTGCCACAAGTATTGCAAGACCTTAATTCATGCTTTTTGGTGTTTCCCATTTCTAGTTGGTGATGATTGTTGTCTCATCACTAAGTCTTTGTGACTTACTTCTTCATGTTACTCATTTTTTTTCCTTTAAATTTGTAGATAGCCGAATAACAAAATATTAGTAGATTCAAGTCTCTAACTTTTTTTTGGATAGGCCTTTTAATCGAAGACCCTTTTTTGATAGATTTCTTTGATCAGTGGTCATTTTGCAATTATTTTGAATCTAAAAATGTATTAGATATTTAGATTTGTTATTTGAAATATGAGTAGAGTTAAAAGTTTGAAAATATTTCATAATTTGAAAGCATTAAAATTACAAATAATACTTTGTTGAAATCTCAATAAAAATTATACACATATATATTTTTTGAAACGGTTTTCTAGACTCTTAAGTTGGTTAATAAGCTTATTAGGTTATGAGTTTAGCTTCTAAGCTAGTTACAATTATCTCTAAAAATTATCTATTAAAAATTCAACAGAAAATCACTTTAAATTTATTAAAAAAATGAATTGGTAATGAAATATTATAGAGATAAATATGTTTTTACGTTGAATAGTAGTAATTTATGAACTCTCTGTGTAGCGCTGATTCGACGACGAAACCGCTAAAAACAATGCATCAGTGCAGATCAAGCACTTCCGATGCTCACCGCCGCCGTGATGTCACCTGAGCTACACTATGAATTCAGCGTTTTCTCCCTCTATCGCCGGGAGGTATAATTGAAGGTAACAAATACCCTTCCAATATTCGATATTACAAATTTGAAACCATTTTCTCCACTTTCCTAAACCCTAAGCACTATTTAACTACTATTCATTTATCATCATTCATTATTTTTTTCTTTTCTTCAATTCAACAACGCTACATTGCTTTCAATTTTCACTCCAATAACATCAATCATCATGTTCAAGTTCAAAATATGGCACAATAGAACCATTCTCTATCTTAAGGGTTTAACTTCCGCACCAACATCACCTCTCTTTTCTCTGCATTTCTGCACCAACACTTCCACTTCACTGGGCTTTCTACCATTACATGCAGATATCGATAGCGCGCACGTCAACCTGATCGATTCTTTCCCTCCCCCCC
>PGTU02006737.1:0-16804 GCA_002896215.2 Cicer echinospermum
TTTAAATTCCGCTGTGTGTATGAAATTGAATTAATTTCATAAAGAACTGATACATTCTGATATATTCCGATTTATTACGAGGTCGTTATATACCAACAATTGGCCTCAGAGCCTAACTTTTCGAGAGGTAACACTCATAAAAGCACTATGGCCTCAAACGATTTTCTGGAGAAGGCGCATCGTTAGCAAGACCTCCAGCTTTCAACGGACAACTTACATGTACTGGAAGCACAAGATGCTAATCTTCTTGGAAGCTAGTGGCATAGACATCCTTGACGCTGTTGAAAACGTCCATATATTCCCAAGATTGCAGGAACAAATGACTCAATGATTCTCAAGCCTAGAGCCGACTGGTCAGATGATGACAAGAAAAGGTAGGTTATAATGCTAAGGCTAAGAACATTATAACATTGCTCTTTGTGCAGAAGAATTCTTTAGAGTGTCAAACTGCAAGTCAGCAAAAGAAATGTGGGACATTCTTCAAGAAACACATGAAGGAACCACAGACGTGAAGAGAGCTCGCGTAAACACACTTATGCACGAATATGAGTTATTCAGCATGAAAAGGGACGAATCCATCAGTGATCTGCAAACCAGATTCACACACATTGTGAATAATCTTCATGCATTGGGAAAACTAGTGGACAACGAACAGCAGATTGGAAAAATTATGAGATGTCTAACCAGAGAGTGGCAGCCAAAAATAACAGCCATAGCAGAATCTAAAGATCTAGCAAAGATGACTACTGCAACTTTGTTTGAAAAACTAAGGGAACATGAGATGGAATTACATCGACTGGACGAATCAGAAATGGAAAGCGCAAAAAGAAAGGACTACCCTGAAGGTTCAAGCCCAGCAATCGAAAACTGAATCAGATAGCTGCTCAGATCAATCCAGTAGTGAATCTGAAGAGCCAGAAATCGGGTTGCTTGTCAAGAAATTCAAGAAGTTTCTGAAGAAGAAAGACAACAAATTCAGAAAACCATCTAGCTCCAAGACTACTGACAACAAGACCATTACATGCTATGAATGTGGTAAAACTGGTCACATAAAGTCAGAATGCTACAAATTGCAAAACAAGAATAGAGCTACAAAATCAAAAGCAAGGAACCAGTCACCAAAACCAGAAAAGCTTATATTGCATGGAATGATAACGATGAATCCTCTGCATCTTCTGATGAAGAAGAAGTCAACTTGTGTCTCATGGCAGATACAGATTCAGAATCAGAAAATGAGGTTAGTTTCACATTCTAATCCAACATATGATGAGCTACAAGAAGCTTTCAATGAACTGCATGATGATTATGTGAATTCCATAAAACAGTTGTTAAGCACAAAGAAAATGCTTGAACAAATGAATGTTGAACATAAAGAAATTGAAAATTTATGTGAACAACTGAAAAAGGATTCACAGGAAAAATCTGCAAAGTGCATTGAACTTGAAAATACAGTTGCATCATTAAAATCTGATTTATTAATTTTGCAAATAGTAAAGATAAGCTGAATGTCATACTTAGCAATCAAAGACATGTTCATGAAAAATCTGGTTTAGGATATACACCAAATATGCATGTCAAAAGAAAAATAAAAACAGATCTGGTATTGGTTATATGCAAACCAGAAATGTCAAACATGGTCAAAATCTGCTATTGCTAAGAGTATGTATGACATCTTTACTAAACCAAATAAACATTCATCCTTTGATGGCAATGTCATTTCTGTTGCAGAAAGGGACATGTTGTGTCTAATTGCAAATTTAAAAAATTAGCCAATCAAGGATGGAAGCTAGTTTGGATAGAAAAGAAATTTGTGTTTGACACTAACCAACCAGGACCCAATTTTAAATTGGGACCTAAAACAAAATTCTAATTTTGTATTGCAGGTGTGCTTGACATCCACGAAACACTCTTGGTATCTAGATAGCGGATGCTCAAAGCACATGACTGGTGACAAATCCAAATTCTTGTCCCTGACATTAAAGGAAGGAGGCTTTGTCAAATATGGTGATAACAACAGAGGAAAAATCATTGGAATTGGTGATGTAGGCGATGAATCAACTGCAGTAATAAAAAATGTGCTATATGTTGAAGGATTAAAGCACAACTTACTGAGTATAGCCAGCTATGTGACAAAGGTTTTCAAGTAAGTTTTTCATCACAATCTTGCATTATTGAGCATAAAGATGACAAACACATAAAGCTAATTGGGGACAGAATTCACACAACATTTACATGTTGGATTTCAATTCTGTACCAAGTGCAATATGCTGCTTGTTATCCAACTCAGATGAAACATGGCTTTGGCATAAAAGAATTGCTCATATACACATAAATCATTTGAATAAACTTGTCAGCAAACAGTTAGTCTTAGGTCTACCAAATAGGAAGTTCTCTAAAGATAGACTGTGTGATGCATGTGAGAAAAGTAACTGGTTAAGACTCCATTTCCCTCTATAGACTTGGTTAGAACAAATAGAGTTTTACAACTAGTTCACATGGACCTTTTTGGACCTGCCCAAGTTAAGAGTTTAGGTGGAAACCTGTATGGATATGTGCTGGTTGACGATTATTCTAGATTCACATGGACTTACTTTTAGCTCATAAAAGTGATACATTCTCTATTTTCAAAAAGTTTGCTGCTTTAGTACAAAATGAGAATGATCTGAAAATTGTTTCAATAAAAAGTGATCATGGAGGTGAATTCCAAAATGATCTTTTTCAAAATTATTGTGAATCAAATGGAATCAACCACATATATTCTGCCCCTAGGACACCACAGCAGAATGGGGTAGTGGAGAGGAAAAATAGATCCCTAGAAGAGTTAGCTAGGACCATGCTTAAAGACTCCAACCTACCTAAGTACTTTTGGGCAGATGCAATTAGTACAGCCACCCATGTTGTGAATAGAGTTCTCATTAGGCCCCTGCTTAGGAAAACACCCTATGAGCTTTACAAGGGTAGAAAACCAAACCTGTCCTACTTTAGAATCTTTGGTTGTAAGTGCTTTGTTTTAAACAATGGCAAAGAACACCTAGGAAGTTTGACCCTAAGCAGATGAAGGTATCTTTTTAGGATATTCCCAAACTAGTAAGGGCCTATAGAATCTACAACAAAAGAACAAAAACCATAGAAGAGTCAGTTCATGTAAAGTTTGATGAATCTTTTACAGAAAACTTGAACAAAACTCCTTCTAAGGTTATTGACATTTTGGATGATGTTGTAGAATCTGAACCACTAGAACAACCTATAGCTGACCTCCAACTAGTGCAGACCCTGTAGAACCTATAGAAACCTGTGAGTTGCCTAAGGAATGGAAGTTCAATAGAAACCACCTTAGACAACATTATAGGCGATATCTCTAAAGGTGTTGCAACTAGGAGAAGCCTTAGTCAGTTTTGTAACTTTACAGCCTTTGTATCTCAGATTGAACCTAAGAACATTAAGGAAGCCCTGCTAGATAGTGAGTGATACTTGCTATGCAAGAGAGTTAAACCAGTTTGAGAGAAACAAGGTGTGGAGTTTGGTACCTAGGCCAGAGGGTAAGCATGTCATAGGAACTAGGTGGGTGTTCAGAAATAAGTTAGATGAGAATGGTGTGATAACTAGGAATAAAGCCAGATTAGTTGCAAAGGGTTATAGTCAAGAGGAGGGAATAGACTTTGATGAGACCTATGCCCCAGTAGCTAGACTAGAAGCCATAAGAATTTTATTGGCTTATGCATGTATCATGGACTTCAATCTATATCAAATGGATGTGAAGAGTGCCTTTCTCAATGGAGACCTCCAAGAGGAAGTCTTTGTTAGTCAAACACCTGGTTTTGAAAATCCAGATTTTCCTAACCATGTGTATAAACTCTCAAAGGCCCTCTATGGGTTAAAACAAGCTCCAAGAGCTTGGTATGAGAAACTCAACACTTTCCTCATTCAACAAAATTTTTCAAGAGGAAATGTTGACAAGACACTCTTTACAAAAACTACTGAAAATGACATCTTGCTGGTCCAAATTTATGTTGATGACATAATATTTGGATCAACAAATGATAAACTTTGCAAAGAATTTGAAAATTTAATGAAAGGTAAATTTGAAATGTCAATGATGGGTGAACTGTCATATTTCTTGGGATTTCAAATTAACCAAAGCAAGCAAGGCATTTTCATTAGTCAATCCAAATATTGTTCTGATTTGATAAAGAAATTTAACTTTGATAAACTTAAGTCCATTGATACACCCATGAGTCAAGGAAATTTCTTAGACCGAGATGAGAAGGGTAAACCTGTAGATGTCACTAGATTTCGTGGTATGATTGGATCTCTGCTCTACCTTACAGCAAGACCAGATATTATGTTCAGTGTTTGTACGTGTGCAAGGTATCAATCGAATCCGAAGGAATCTCACCTCAGTGCAGTAAAGAGAATTTTCAGATACTTGGTAGGTACTAAAAGTCTTGGTTTGTGGTATCCAAAAGGATCAACATGTACATTGATTGGTTATTCAGACTCAGACTTTGCTGGTTGTAAACTTGACAGGAAGAGTACTTCAGGAACTTGTCATCTGCTTGGTAATTCTCTAGTGTCTTGGTTCAGTAAGAAGCAAACAAGTATTGCATTGTCTACTGCAGAAGCTGAATACATAGCAGCTGGGAGCTGTTGTGCTCAAATTTTGTGGATGAAACAGCATTTAATGGACTTCGGTGTCGATTTGGGAACAGTGCCGATAATGTGTGATAACACAAGTGCTATCAGCATAACCAAGAACCCAGTAATGCATTCAAGGACAAAACACATTGAGGTAAGGCATCACTTCATAAGAGACCACTTTCAGAATGGAGTTATCAAACTTGAGTATGTGAACACTACATAACAATTAGCTGATATCTTCACAAAAGCATTGCCAAAAGAAAGTTTTTTTAACATAAGGATGAAACTAGGGATCATTGATCCTAGTGAAGTATGAGTTTCTTTGTTGATTCTGGTACTTTTCAGTAATGTTTTCCAGTTAAATCGATTTGGAAATCGATTACCAGCATGGTAAATGGTTTATAAAATCGATTTGGGAATCGATTACTTTAGCCCAGGATTCAAAGTTTCAGAAATTTTTTTTACCTTCACGAGCATCGATTGGGAAATCGATTAGTTAAGTGTTCAACCTTAAGACAATCGATTTGGGAATCGATTAAGTAAAACTAGGAATTCGATTTGAACATCGATTTGAAATATGACCGTGACTCAAAATTTACTAGCCGTTGGAACTTCATCATTACTGAATCGATTGAGGATTCCCAGCAACGGTAACCTAATCGATTGGGAAATCGATTTACTAGGTCAAGAGTATAAATAGGAACAGTTCTAAATCGATTTCTGTACTTTGTTTTCCAGATTTTCTCTGCTTTTTCTCTTGTGTTCTTCATTCTTCTGTCTCTGCATTTGTTTGAATCTGCATTCTACATTCTACCTACTTCGAATCTACACCAAATTGTTGATATGGCCCGTGTAAAACAGACTCAAGCACGCACTCCATCTCCATCATCTTCTTCCACCAGTGAAACACCATCACCACACCAACTTTGACAAAAAGAGTACCCATCCCAACTCACAAAATACTTGCAAAAGACAAAGGAAAAGCTCCTGCCCCAATCCAAGAAAAGCCGATGAAACGGAAGGAACCCCCTACTGAAAAGCTCATGGCTGATGCCATGAAAGAAATTACTCAGAAAAGGAAGAAGAAGCCTAATTCTTCTCCACCTCCTAAGAAGGTCTCTGCACCAAAGGAAAAGGAGGTACAATCATCTCTGTCTACAGACTTCTTAAAAAGGAAAATTCATGAGGCTAGAACCATGGATTTGAATATTTTGATGTTGTGGAATTCACTTTTCAGAACCACCTCAGGTTTCATGGATTGGAGAGTTTTCTGTCTTCTACACTTGATAGCTATCCTAGGCTAATCAGGGAGTTTTATTCTACATTCAAGATAACTGAAGAAGGTTTTACTGCTTCAGTTAAGGGAAAAAGGATTACAATGACTTTTGATGATTTCTCAACTTTATCTGGATTGCCTTTCTACGGCAAATCTATTGATGGCAGCTCGGAAGCTGATGCTGCTGATGAAGGTTGGGAAGAAACACTTGATAGGCATACCGCAGTTAAAGACCTGATGGTCGATGGGTTTGTTGAATCGATTTCACCGCCCATTGGTCAAATGAAGGCTCAACAAAGGATGTTGATGTATGCTCTGACGCGTATGCTGGTTCCAAGATCGGGAAATCATGCAGTGGTCCAGAAGTTGGACATCATACTGTTATGGGGCTTATCCAAAGAGTTAAGGATGAGCTGGTGTTGGATTGTGCTAAGGCACATGTTGGAAGCATCTCAAAGCAAGCTGATGCTGCCTTATCCACAGTTGATCACTAAAATTCTCAAACACTTCAAGGTCTCATTTGGAAATGAGGAATCTGCTAAAACCACCTTGGTGTTTGGTGAATCAATTGTGAATCAGATGCAATTGAAGCGGTTACATGGCAAATGGATAAGAGCTCAAGCTGCTGTTGAACCAGTCCAGCCCCAACCTCAACCTCAGCCTCAGCCTCAACCAGTAACTGAATCTGCTACTCCTAATTTTGTGAACAAAATAATGGAATTCATTGAAGCTCAGATGGCACACAATGCCAAAGTGTTGGAATCTCAGTCCAGATTGGAAGCAAGTTTAAGAACTCTGCAAGCCTCCTTGAACTCGGTTGTTCAAGATGTGATGCGATTCAAACACACCTCGCATCAAACTGTCATTTGAAGACGTCGCGGATATTGGTCGACAAGCTGCAGATGAACCTAACCCAAACCCCCTAGATAACCCTGAGACTCACGGTGAGGAGACACCTGCTGAGGTTAATACAGCGGTCTCAACCTCTCCCATAGATGATAGTGAGGACCAGCCTACACTAGGAGATTAGGACCCTTAGGTTTCATTCTGTTTTGCTCTGACCTGTTATAATTCTGTGATGTATGATGAATTTTTATAAATGTTATATCATTTGGCTTAATCATCTAAGTTGCTCATAAATTGCATTGATTGTTTTTAACCTGATACATATAAACTTCATTGTTTCTGATGCACTATGTTATATGTTTCAAACCCAATGCATATGTTCTTTAACATAGGGGGAGAAATTGTTTCTGCCTTTTGACTTAATTGACAAAGGGGAGAAATATTATAACTTGACAGTTGCATTGTTGTTTTTTTGTTTGCATGTTGTTTGCATGTTGTTATTGATCTGATATTTTATGATATAGTTTGCTCTGATACTAAATAATAATTAATAATGTAGTTTATAATACACTTATGCTTGTTGTTTTGAAATGCTCAAGTTACAATTGTATGAATTGTCAATTATGCCAAAAAGGGGGAGATTGTTGGATTTTGATCCTTTAATTCCTAATTTTGACATAATTAATAATTCAACAATGTTCATACAATACATGATAAATCTAATATTTGAATTGAGCAAGATTTCAGGAACAACAATCAAATCCTACACACTTGGAACAGGTTGCTTGAAACACAAGAAATCAACAAAAGTTGACTTTTGACTGAAGCAAAGCGATTGGGAAATCGATTTCATAACAAGGGTGTAAGGAAACACAACTGTTTGTGTTGGTATAATCGATTGCGCAATCGACTGACTGAATTAGAAATAAAAATTGCACAAGTCAGTAGCACCCCAGTTTTGAGGGTAATCGATTGACAAATCGATTATACATCTCACAAAGTAAACCTGATTGAAATACATCGATTGGGAAATCGATTGGACAAGTCACAGTGGAACCCCAGTTTTAAGGGTAATCGATTGGCAAATCGATTACTTAAATATCACTTGCAAAATAACCTTTCCTGTGATTGGACAATCTATGTTGTAAAATTTCAATCAAGTCAAATTTGGTTGCAATCGATTGGCAAATCGATTGAACTAAATCCCACGTAAGAACATTTTCAGACAAATACATACAAATCGATTGGCACGTCGATTAGTATCAAAATAGCTGAGTCACTGACTTAAACACAATCGATTGGCAAATCGATTGACAGAACCTTTTGAAAACCCAGTGAACTCTGAGCGTGTGATCAAATCGATTTAAAGTATTTGTTAATCGATTATGAAGACTTGATAAATCGATTACGCAATCGATTGATATGTGTTGCAGTTTGAACATAACATCTGCAATCGATTACGAAATTGATTCATATCAGTCTTAACATAATTACTGAAAATTATTGTTTAAAGAATCGATTGGCAAATCGATTGGCTTATATAGTTTCAAGATTCAAGAAAAAACAAGACACACGATAATCGATTGGCAAATCAATTAGACTGGTTTATCACTTTACGAATCGATTGGTAAATCGATTGAGTAATATGTTTTTCAGAAACTATATAAACTGTCTTCAATCTTTCTTTCAAATAATAATGAATATGATATCAATCTGAAATATACATTGAATATTCTTGATATACAATAACACTTGGTTAATACACTGAGATTACTTTTTCAGATAAAAGAAAAAGAAGATTATCAACAATCAAAAGATAGCTGGAAAAGTGATCTTGAAAGACAAGGGTTCTCATAAACAATCTTTGAATATCCAGAATTGTGAGAAGCCACATTGACCAAGATTGAAGACTACTTTTTGTTCTTCCTTAATTCTGTTTGTAATAATTCTTTGAAACAAAAACGAAAGCGAGAAAAGCCAGCTAGAAACTGGTGGCTACTTTCTTGGGTGAGAGTGCTCAACAAGAAAGAGTTGGACTTTGATTCTGTGTTAGATTGCTGAGTATCTACAAGGATCAGAGGGTGATCAATAGGAAAGAGATCATTAAGATAGATAGGTTTCGGGAGGAAACTGGACAATCTGTAATTGATTCTTTCTATTGGAGAAGAAAATCTGAAATCCGTTTGGATTTTGCAGGACTGGATGTAGGTTGTCAAGTGGACAACTGAACCAGTATAAATTCTTGGTGCAATCTTCTCTAACCCTTAACTCCTTTGATTTACTATCTTGATATATTTGTATATGTGATTAAAATTAGATGCATGTTAAACATATTCTGTAATAAGTAATATTGTTTAATCTGTTAATTTGACTTGTATGCATCTTGATTAATCTCATATCAATCTAACAGAACTTGCTAATCTTGTATGCCACAATTTAAATTCCGCTGTGTGTATGAAATTGAATTAATTTCATAAAGAACTGATACATTCTGATATATTCCGATTATTACGAGGTTGTATATACCAACAAAATGTTCATCCAATTACACAAATGAACTTATTTGGATGCAACAAGATTAGTTAAAAATCCTATCTGCACAAGAAAGTGACCTACGGTGGACGGAAAATGGACCTAAATGTTCATCCAAATACACACAAATTGAATGCACAAGATGAAAGCCTAGGCACGACGAAAATGAACCTAAAATGTTTAACACAACCTGTACTTATGGATGCAAGCAATGCCTAGGAGGACGAAAATGGACCATAATTACACATATGTTACATCACAAGATTGGTTACAATTGGACAAGAATAAGCCTAGCGAGGACGAAAATGACCTAAATGGTGAACTTATGGGTGTGGTACGACCTCGTAATAATCGGAATATATCAGAATGTATCAGTTCTTTATGAAATTAAATCAATTTCATACACACAGCGGAAATTAAATTGTGGCATACAAGATTAGCAAGTTCTGTTAGATTGATATGAGATTAATCAAGATGCATACAATTCAAATTTACAGATTAAACAATATTACTTATTACAGAATATGTTTAACATGCATCTAATTTTAATCACATATACAGATATAGCAATATAGTAAATCAAAGGAGTTAAGGGTTAGAGAAGATTGCACCAAGAATTTATACTGGTTCAGTTGTCAACTTGACAACCTACATCCAGTCCTGAAAATCCAAACGGATTTCAGATTTTCTTCTCCAATAGAAAGAATCAATTACAGATTGTCCAGTTTCCTCCCCGAAACCTATCTATCTTAATGATCCCTTTCCTATTGATCACCCTCTGATCCTTGCAGATACTGAGCAATCTAACACAGAATCAAAGTCCGACTCTTTCTTGTTGAGCCCTCTCACCCAAGAAAGTAGTCACCAGTTTCTAGCTGGCTTTTCTCGCTTTCGTTTCTGTTTCAAAGAATTATTACAAACAGAATTAAGGAAGAACAAAAAAGTAGTCTTCAATCTTGGTCAATGTGGCTTCTCACAATTATGGATATTCAAAGATTGTTTATGAGAACCCTTGTCTTTCAAGATCACTTTTCCAGCTATCTTTTTGATTGTTGATAATCTTCTTTTTCTTTGATCTGAAAAAGTAATCTCAGTGTATTAATCAAGTGTTATTGTATATCAAGAATATTCAAAGTATATTACAGATTGTTATCATTATCATTTTCATTATGTTTGAAAGAATGATTGAAGACAGTTTATATAGTTTCTGAAAAACATATTAATCAATCGATTTACCAATCGATTTCGTAAAGTGATAAACCAGTCTAATCGATTTGCCAATCGATTATCGTGTGTCTTGTTTTTCTTGAATCTTGAAACTATATAAGCCAATCGATTTACCAATCGATTCTTTAAACAACAATTTTCCGTAATTATGTTAAGACTGATATGAATCGATTTCGTAATCGATTTCAGATGTTATGTTCAAACTGAAACACATATCAATCGATTGCGTAATCGATTTATCAAGTCTTCATAATCGATTAACAAATACTTAAAATCGATTTGATCACACGTTCAGAGTTCACTGGGTTTTCAAAAGGTTCTGTCAATCGATTTGCCAATCGATTGTGTTTAAGTCAGTGACTCAGCTATTTGATACTAATCGACGTGCCAATCGATTTGTATGTATTTGTCTGAAAACGTTCTTACCTGGGATTTAGTTCAATCGATTTGCCAATCGATTGCAACCAAATTTAACTTGATTGAAATTTCACAACATAGATTGTCCAATCGATTTGTATGTCACAGGAAAAATTATTTTGCAAGTGATATTTAAGCAATCGATTACCATTAAAACTGGGGTTCCACTGTGACTTGTCCAATCGATTTCCCAATCGATGTATTTCAATCAGGTTTACTTTGTGAGATGTATAATCGATTTGTCAATCGATTACCCTCAAAACTGGGGTGCTACTGACTTGTGCAATTTTCATTTCTAATTTAGTCAGTCGATTGCCCAATCGATTATACCAACAAAAACAGTTGTGTTTCCATACACCCTTGTTATGAAATCGATTTCCTAATCGATTTGCTTCAGTCAAAAAGTCAACTTTTGTTGATTTCTTGAGTTCCAAGCAACCTGTTCCAAGTGTGTAGGATTTGATTGTTGTTCCTGAAATCTTGCTCAATTCAAATATTAGATTTATCATGTACTGTATGAACATTGTTGAATTGTTAATTTTGTCAAAATTAGGAATCAAAGGATCAAAATCCAACAATCTCCCCGTTTTTGGCATAATTGACAATTCACACAATTGTAACTTGAGCATTTCAAAACAACAAGCATAAGTGTATTATAAACTACATTATTAATTATTATTTCGTATCAGAGCAAAAACAACATCAGATAAAGATAATGCAACTAACAAGTTATAATTTTTCTCCCCCTTTGTCAGTTAAGTCAAAAAGGCAGAAAAAAATAATTTCTCCCCCTATGTTAAAGAACATATGCATTGAGGGTGAAATCATATAACATAGTGCATCAGAAACAATGAAGTTTATATGTATCAAGACAAAATCAATCAATGCAATTAATGAGCAACCTAGATGATTAAGCCAAATGATATAACATTTATAAAAAAATTCATCATACATCACAGAATTATAACACGTCAGAACAAAACAGTATGAAACCTAAGGGTCCTAATCACCTAGTGTAGGCTGGTCCTCACTATCATCTATGGGAGAGGTTGAGACCGCTGTATTAACCTCAGCAGGTGTCTCCTCACCGTGAGTCTCAGGGTTATCTAGGGGATTTGGGTTAGGTTCATCTGCAGCTTGTCGACCAATATCCGCGACGTCTTCAAATTACAGTTTGATGCTGAGGTGTGTTTGAATCGCATCCACATCGTGAACAACTGAGTTCAAGGAGTCTTGCAGAGTCCTTAAACGTGCTTCCAATCTGGTCTGAGATTCCAACACTTTGGCATTGTGTGCCATCTGAGCTTCAATGAATTCCATTATTCTGTTCACAAAATCAGGAGTAGCAGATTCAGTGACTGGTTGAGGCTGAGGCTGAGGCTGAGGTTGGTGTTGGACTGGTTCAACAGCAGCTTGAGGTCTTATCCATTTGCCATGTAACCGCTTCAATTGCATCTGATTCACAATTGATTCTCCAAACACCAGGGTGGTTTTAGCAGATTCCTCATTTCCAAATGAGACCTTGAAGTGTTTGAGAATTTTAGTGATCAATTGTGGATAAGGCAGCATCAGCTTGCTTTGAGATGCTTCCAACATGTGCCTTAGCACAATCCAACACCAGCTCATCCTTAACTCTTTGGATAAGCCCCATAACAGTATGATGTCCAACTTCTGGACCACTGCATGATTTCCCGATCTTGGTACCAGCATACGCGTCAGAGCATACATCAACATCCTCTGTTGAACCTTCATCTGACCAATGGGCAGTGAAATCGATTCAACAAACCCATCGACCATCAGGTCTTTAACTGCGGTATGCCTATCAAGTGTTTCTTCCCAACCTTCATCAGCAGTGTCAGCTTCCGAGCTGCCATCAATAGATTTGCCGTAGAAAGGCAATCCATATAAAGTTGAGAAATCATCAAAAGTCATTGCAATCCTTTTTTCCTTAACCAAAGCAGTAAAACCTTCTTCAGTCATCTTGAATGTAGAATAAAACTCCCTGATCAGCCTAGGATAGCTATCAAGTGTAGAAGACAGAAAACTCTCCAATCCATGAAACCTGAGGTGGTTCTGAAAAGTGAATTCCACAACATCAAAATATTCAAAATCCATGGTTCTAGCCTCATGAATTTTCCTTTTTGCGAAGTCTGTAGACAGAGATGGTTGTACCTCCTTTTCCTTTGGTGCAGAGACCTTCTTGGGAGGTGGAGAAGAATTAGGCTTCTTCTTTCTTTTCTGAGAAATTTCTTTCATGGCATCAACCATGAGCTTTTCAGTAGGAGGTTCCTTACGTTTCTTCGGTTTTTCTTGGATTGGGGCAGGAGCTTTTCCTTTATCTTTTGCAAGTATTTTGTGAGTTGTGATGGGTACTCTTTTTGTCAAAGTTGGTGGTGGTGAAGGTGTTTCACTGGTGGAAGAAGATGATGGAGATGGTGTGCGTGCCTGAGTCTGTTTTACACGGGCCATATCAACAATTTGGTGTAGATTCGAAATACGTAGAATGTAGAATGCAGATTCAAACAAATGCAGAGACAGAAGAATGAAGAACACAAGAGAAAAGCAGAGAAAATCTGGAAAACAGAGTGCAGAAATCGATTTAGAACTGTTCCTATTTATACTCTTGACCTAGTAAATCGATTTCCCAATCGATTAGATTACCGTTGCTGGGAATCCTCAATCGATTCAGTAATGATGAAGTTCCAACGGCTAGTAATTTTGGAGTAACGGTCATATTTCAAATCGATGTTCAAATCGAATTCCAGTTTTACTTAATCGATTCCCAAATCGATTGTCTTAAGGTTGAACACTTAACTAATCGATTTCCAAATCGATGCTCGTGAAGGTTAAAAAAAATTTTCTGAAACTTTGAATCCTGGGCTAAAGTAATCGATTCCCAAATCGATTTTATAAACCATTTACCATGCTGGTAATCGATTCCCAAATCGATTTAACTGGAAAACATTACTGAAAACTACCAGAATCGACCAAAATTCATACTTCACTAGGATCAATGATCCCTAGTTTCATCCTTATATTCAGAAAACTTTCTTTTGGCAATGCTTTTGTGAAGATATCAGCTAATTGTTCTGTAGTGTTCACATACTCAAGTTTGATAACTCCATTCTGAAAGTGGTCTCTTATGAAGTGATGCCTTACCTCAATGTGTTTTGTCCTTGAATGCATTACTGGGTTCTTGGTTATGCTGATAGCACTTGTGTTATCACACATTATCGGCACTGTTCCCAAATCGACACTGAAGTCCATTAAATGCTGTTTCATCCACAGAATTTGAGCACAACAGCTCCCAGCTGCTATGTATTCAGCTTCTGCAGTAGACAATGCAATACTTGTTTGCTTCACTGAACCAAGACACTAGAGAATTACCAAGCAAATGACAAGTTCCTGAAGTACTTTTCCTGTCAAGTTTACAACCAGCAAAGTCTGAGTCTGAATAACCAATCAATGTACATGTTGATCCTTTTGGATACCACAAACCAAGACTTTTAGTACCTACCAAGTATCTGAAAATTCTCTTTACTGCACTGAAGTGAGATTCCTTCGGATTCGATTGATACCTTGCACACATACAAACACTGAACATGATATCTGGTCGGCTTGCTGTAAGGTAGAGCAGAGATCCAATCATACCACGAAATCTAGTGACATCTACAGGTTTACCCTTCTCATCTCGGTCTAAGAAATTTCCTTGACTCATGGGTGTATCAATGGACTTAAGTTTATCAAAGTTAAATTTCTTTATCAAATCAGAACAATATTTGGATTGACTAATGAAAATGCCTTGCTTGCTTTGGTTAATTTGAAATCCCAAGAAATATGACAGTTCACCCATCATTGACATTTCAAATTTACCTTTCATTAAGTTTTCAAATTCTTTGCAAAGTTTATCATTTGTTGATCCAAATATTATGTCATCAACATAAATTTGGACCAGCAAGATGTCATTTTCAGTAGTTTTTGTAAAGAGTGTCTTGTCAACATTTCCTCTTGAAAAATTTTGTTGAATGAGGAAAGTGCTGAGTTTCTCATACCAAGCTCTTGGAGCTTGTTTTAACCCATAGAGGGCCTTTGAGAGTTTATACACATGGTTAGGAAAATCTGGATTTTCAAAACCAGGTGTTTGGCTAACAAAGACTTCCTCTTGGAGGTCTCCATTGAGAAAGGCACTCTTCACATCCATTTGATATAGATTGAAGTCCATGATACATGCATAAGCCAATAAAATTCTTATGGCTTCTAGTCTAGCTACTGGGGCATAGGTTTCATCAAAGTCTATTCCCTCCTCTTGACTATAACCCTTTGCAACTAATATGGCTTTATTCCTAGTTATCACACTATTCTCATCTAACTTATTTCTGAACACCCACCTAGTTCCTATAACATGCTTACCCTCTGGCCTAGGTACCCAACTCCACACCTTGTTTCTCTCAAACTGGTTTAACTCCTCTTGCATAGCAAGTATCCACTCACTATCTAGCAGGGCTTCCTTAATGTTCTTAGGTTCAATCTGAGATACAAAGGCTGTAAAGTTACAAAACTGACTAAGGCTTCTCCTAGTTGCAACACCTTTAGAGATATCGCCTATAATGTTGTCTAAAGGGTGGTTTCTGTTGAACTTCCATTCCTTAGGCAACTCACAGGTTTCTATATGTTCTACAGGGTCTGAACTAGTTGGAGGGTCAGCTATAGGTTGTTCTAGTGGTTCAGATTCTACAACATCATCCAAAATGTCAATAACCTTAGAAGGAGTTTTGTTCAAGTTTTCTGTAAAAGATTCATCAAACTTTACATGAACTGACTCTTCTATGGTTTTTGTTCTTTAGTTGTAGATTCTATAGGCCTTACTAGTTTGGGAATATCCTAGAAAGATACCTTCATCTGCCTTAGGGTCAAACTTTCCTAGGTGTTCTTTGCCATTGTTCAAAACAAAGCACTTACAACCAAAGATTCTAAAGTAGGACAGGTTTGGTTTTCTACCCTTGTAAAGCTCATAGGGTGTTTTCCTAAGAAGGGGCCTAATGAGAACTCTATTCACAACATGGGTGGTTGTACTAATTGCATCTGCCCAAAAATACTTAGGTAGGTTGGAGTCCTTAAGCATGGTCCTAGCTAACTCTTCTAGGGATCTATTTTTCCTCTCCACTACCCCATTCTGCTGTGGTGTCCTAGGGGCAGAATAGATGTGGTTGATTCCATTTGATTCACAATAATTTTGAAAAAGATCATTTTGGTATTCACCTCCATGATCACTTTTTATTGAAACAATTTTCAGATCATTCTCATTTTGTACTAAAGCAGCAAACTTTTTGAAAACAGAGAATGTATCACTTTTATGAGCTAAAAAGTAAGTCCATGTGAATCTAGAATAATCATCAACCAGCACATATCCATACAGGTTTCCACCTAAACTCTTAACTTGGGCAGGTCCAAAAAGGTCCATGTGAACTAGTTGTAAAACTCTATTTGTTCTAACCAAGTCTATAGAGGGAAATGGAGTCTTAACCAGTTTACTTTTCTCACATGCATCACACAGTCTATCTTTAGAGAACTTCCTATTTGGTAGACCTAAGACTAACTGTTTGCTGACAAGTTTATTCAAATGATTTATGTGTATATGAGCAATTCTTTTATGCCAAAGCCATGTTTCATCTGAGTTGGATAACAAGCAGCATATTGCACTTGGTACATAATTGAAATCCAACATGTAAATGTTGTTAATTCTGTCCCCAATTAGCTTTATGTGTTTGTCATCTTTATGCTCAATAATGCAAGATTGTGATGAAAAACTTACTTGAAAACCTTTTCATGCTGAATAACTCATATTCGTGCATAAGTGTGTTTACGCGG
>PGTU02006739.1:0-11656 GCA_002896215.2 Cicer echinospermum
TTAAATATTGAGAAATTGTGAAGTGAAGATTATTTTGTCATCATATAGGTAGGGCCTGAGAAGCCTATAGATTTTGGGGAAGTACAACTGAATGAGCCAGATCGCGACGGTCTGCTGTCGAGTCTTAAGGCAAGATTGTTAGACCTTGGAGGTATTTGGGTGGGGGATTTCCTAGGTGACTTGGAGGTAGCACTCCAAATGTCGGAGCTACCACGCAACATACGTTTACCTCGAATAGTTTGCAATATTGCTAATCTAGAAACTATCTAATAATATCAATTTATTTATCAATTTTTATTTGTAATTTACTTTTTCTATTTAAACAAACTCATATATTCCATTTAATTGAACAACGATCTTTTGCCTTTAACTTAACGACTCTATTTAATGTGAAATACCTTTTATTTTGGGAAACTTGATATTTTAACGATCAACTTATTTCTATTGACCTCATCATGTATGACATTTTGTTCAATTTTGTGCTTATATTTAAATAAACCAACTATCGGTTTTTTTGATGGTATACCAAATTATTTTTTTTCTTAAATAAATCACCTATTGAATTTAGAACACATATATTACCCATTTTCCCTCAATTTTTACTTTCAGTATTGTTATTTCAAATATACAACTTGTAGTTTATGATTCTTGTTGTTTAACTATACTCTTGTTGACTTCTAAACTATGTTTTGGCTACAGTGCATATCATTTGAGGTGGAATAGTCTCGGTGTATCACTTTTAGTAAATTATTACCATAAAAGTTGGCAACTCTTTAATAGAAGTTTTATAATATTTTTTAGTTTAACTAACAAGAATATTGGCAGTTTGAGTTTTTTGTGTGCCAAGTTGTTAGCAGCTTTTTGAAATAGACGCATTTAATAATTTCAATATTAATCCTTAGTTCATTGCTATTGTGATTTCTCTCCCTAATCCTTTACAAAATAAGCAGTAAGCTGAAAAGAATTCTCTCATACACAAGCCATTTAAACTTTGTGGTTATTATGCAAACCTATCAAATAAGCTGAAAAGAATTCAATCTCATACACAAGCCATCAAATGTATCTTGATTTTCATTTAGTGTTTATTTTTTGGCTCGTTTTCTCTCGAGAGCCCTTTAAATATTTTGATTTGATTTATTTATTCATCATGTTCTATATGAGCTAGAGACATATTGTACAAAACCATAGTTCTTGTGTAAAAATGTGATTTCTGTCTTTAAATAAATTTTCTGTGAGATGAATACTTAGTTAAAATTATTATAAGTAATAGACAACATACACATTGATTGTATAGTTGGATGCAACAATTTCATCCTTCAATTTATAAAATATCTTCCACTATGCTCTTTTGAGAATTAAATAAGGAGAAAAAGAGTGATGGATATTCATAAGAAGATGTATATTAAATATACTTCATGTACACTTAATACAAAGTTTTTTTTAAAAATACTTCAACATGTCAATTCCTGTGTACAACAACATCCTCTGTTTTTATATGATTTAACCAAAAATGTGAAGGCATATTTTCATAGAGGTACAATCACCAGTTTTTGAGGACATGATTCTGGGTATTTTTCATGTTTCACACGCAAGCAAGGATTGAAGCACTTGAGTGGGGTTTGAGTATCAGAGGTTGTTAAGAGAATTTTCTCCCTAGTTAGGATCTTTGCAATTCCTGGTTTATCACTTGTATTGTTATTTTCACCATTGTTCAATTCAATAATATACATTATTCCTTACTTTGATTTTACGGGTTCTATCATAAGTTAAGATCTTGAATATTGAACAATTGAAGATTTGTAATATGCCATTCATGCGTTATCATCCAAGCTTTGATTTTACGGGTTCTATCATATGTTGCTTGATTCAAACATGCCTCAATGGTGCAACTGATTCCACTTTCTTAGTTTTCTATCTGAAGCTTTCTTAAGAAATCACGAATGAAAGGCTTATAAACATAACGTTGCAATTCAGTGAAAGGACTCATTGTGCTGATTTTGGTGCCACCATTCCTTTGTTGTCAATAAACAACAATGAAGGCTTTAAGTTCACAACTTTTCCATCAATCTAAATTGCTTTCACATCATGAAACACATTGACAGAAACTACACTGTTGAAACATGATTAACAATTAATGGTGTTGTTTGACAAATTTATAGAGTTTTTGAAAGGGTCTTTTCCAATTGATCAACAAGCAAGTTAGTGAATCCTTGTTTATTTGAACAAAGAGAAACAAGAGAAAACTTGGGTGGAAGTTTATTTTAAATGCAAGTTGTGTTGGTAGTCAAAGATTTGATCTTGCAAGAACTTCATTTTTTTTGGTTATATACATTTTAAATTCTTATAAAACTTTAAAGTTTTATTTTTAGTCCCTTTAAAAGATTATCAACCTTTTATCACTTTTTTTTTACACTTTTAGTCCGTATTTTATTTTATAAAAAGTTGATGCTTTAATCACTAAAAGAAGTCTCTACAAAATCAAAATAAAGATTAAAAGTAAATAAATATTTTAAAAACTAAATTTTAAAATCCTAATTTTATAAGAACTATAAATTTATTTAATCATATTTTTTTTATCTTTAAAATGATTAGATTTCATTCACAAGCCTTTAAACTTTGTGGTTATAATGCACCTTAGACTACAATACTAGGACTCATCCTTGTGTATCCAGTTCTGAGCCTCTGCCAGCTTTTCTACCAACACTCCTATATTGGCGCTATACCTTGAGCACTAATTTTATGGAACCAATCATTTATCCAATGACAGACAATGGTTCAACGTTAATAGATAATAAGGATCATAACCATAGCATATAGTTTATTAATAGTTAAATAAATGTTTAATTTTCTATAAATTTAAATTTACTTTATAGTTTATTAAAAAGTAATTTTCACTTTTTAATTCTTAAAAATATTTTATTTACTTTTATCTCTTATTTAAATTTTTAAATTTTTAAAATTGATACATTTAGTCCAAAAATATTTTAAAAGTTTTTATCATTTGTGCATTAATGACAATCAGCATCTAGCTTTCCTAAAAAAATTTCACATAAACAAATTAAGTACAAAAGATAAAATAATATACCATAATTAAATTTGAAAGAATATCCAACTCAATTATATGGTATAAATAAACAATTTTTTCGAAAGATCTTTATTGTCATTAGTACATCGATCAACTACATAAGGAAATATAAAAGAGAATTAATTGATCAATTGACGCAGACACACCAATTTTTTCATACAAGTTCATTGAATGAAAACTATAACATCAAGTCATTGATTAATTAATAACAAAAATGTAATTCATTCAGCTAAGTTATTTGAAATATCTTTTATATATATATAAATGGAGATAGCAGAATCACTTATTTCTTGATGTTAGAAAAACTCTAACGTTTGCTCTTTACTAATAATTTCTACATAAGAAACACCAAAAATACTTTCTCAATTTATATTTCACAAATGTCTGCGTCTATGGACATAGTTGTTTCTACAAATGCTTCAAGACACTGCACAAATCTAGATACACGTGCACACCCAAATTTTATAATAAATTATTTCATAAATTAAATAGAATTTTTAAATAATTGATTTGGTTATTTTAAAATATATGTTGATTAATTTTGGAATTAATTTTCTTTATATATGGCCTTTCTATGATCTACTAATTATATTTAGACTAAATGTGTGATATAAATAACAAATATTATATTATTTTATATATGTTTATAAAAATAATACTATTTTAGTGTAATAATTTAAATAATAAGGTTTTAGACAATTTAACGTGTATATGCATGTATCTAGTAAATGTGATATTTTTTTTGTGAGTTTGAATGATGTTAAGTGTACACATAGTTATACTTCAATTTTTTTCTAACTGGTTTATATTTTTAGTTATTTAGTTGATAAATAATCATCTTAAGATGCTAGTACAATTGCAATTGATTTCCTATATTTTTATATCTTTGTTATGATACTATGATTTTATATATATTTATTATAATTTAGTAATTAATATAAAGTTTAATTGTTATATTTATTTGTTTTATAATTTTGAATACTCTCTGATGGTAGTATTTTAATGTGAGTATTTGGATGAAAAAAAATGTAATTATAGTAATTATTTTAAATATGAGAGTCTTGGTTATTAATGTATTTTAAGAGATAAATTATTTTAATCACTTTATTTTATAAATATTAGTTTCAAAATATTAGTAATATTTTAGTAATGGAATTTTATTAAAAAAATAAGTATTAAAGAAATTAAATTTTGCTAATTATTGGTTTTATAAAAAAAAATAAAGAAAGAAAGAATAAAATGTGTTTTATGCGTTAAGTTCATATACAAGAGTAACAATTAATAATAATAATAATAATATATCATAATAATAAATAATAATAATAATAATATAATAATAATAATAGTAATAATAGAATAATAATAATAATAATTAATAATAATAATAATAATAATAATAATAATAATAATAATAATAATAATAATAATAAACAATGAAAACATAAAATAATATAATAAAAGGAAAAGGAAGACGGAGCCATCTTCTTCTTCTTCGTATATACCCTTGCCGCCATTCCTATTTCTTCTCTATCGTCTCTCTTCAATTTGATCGTTATAGTGCGGGTGTTGTGCAAAATCGAGACCACATTTGTGATAGTTGTGATCTCTTCTTTCATTTTCAACTTGAATCGCAAACTTAAATGCCCTATTCCTCTTTGCCAAAAATCACATCACCACCTTTGGATCAAGATTTCGGCCACCATGACTATCACAAACGAAAACCAAGACCATATTTGAACTCCACGAAACACTCTCTTTCGTTACCTATGCTCGAAATCGCCAACCGTTACATTTTAAAAAATGGGTTTCCACCATTGTCGTGGCTATTTTCTTGAATTCCGGACAACACGTTCATCGTCTTTGAAAAACTAATATCGTTTTTAGATTCCTCTCGTCGAAACCTTCAAGAAGCACTAATCATTCGTCTGTTTCGGGGAAGTTGATGTCGGACTCTGTCGGTGCTCCAACACTTCGGTGAGGCCTTTTCTGATCACTGGTTTCACTTTGTTTCGAATATGTTTATTCTCTTAATATTTTTATTAATTATGTGACATTGATTTTTATAGTCCGCGTAAATTATCAGATGTTTCATTGACTCTGCAATTCATCGATGCTTTTGGACTCGTTCGTTGCGTGTTGTCGACATCTCATGGTTGCTGAAAATCATTATGGTCTTATATCTTATGAAAGCGTCAAATTGAGGTATGGGGTGAGAGTGAGTTCGAATGCATGAGTATAAATTAAGTGAGATGAACGGGAATACCGTATTTCCACAATTCATTCGGGGCTCGCTACGTATACCAAAAGCCTTTGAGTAATAATTGACTAATGAGCAAACTTGAATTTTGTGAGGTTAAAGTATGAATTAGAATATTTTATAGGATGTTGTTTGATTTGATTTTTGAAGATCGTGCGATAGTTGAATTATTGTAGAATAGTGTATTTTGATGCATTCTGTGCTTTGTTTATATCTATCCTTGATATTGATATATGATATAAAATATGATGAATTGTAATTATTTGCCTTGCAATTGATGTAGTGTGTGTGAATGATCTAGTATTATTATTATATGTGAGTGAATACCCTTTATTGTTTGAGATAAAGTATTATGATGATAAATTCTAAATGTAATGTATGACTATGGAAATCTGCAATGACGATGTGTACTCCTTGACTTATGATAGTACCACCTTGATGAATATCATGAAATGCATATTGTGTTTAATTGAATAGTGACGAATTTGACCCGTGCCAATGATGGTTTCTTAATGGAGTAAGTAACCTAGGCCAACGAGGGGAGAAAGTAGTTGTTGATAATTTTTGAAGTGGAGATTTTTGGTCATCATATAGGTAGGGTCTGACAAGCATAGTGATTATGGGGAAGTAAAACTGAATGAGCTTGATCATGGCGGTCTGCTGTTGGAGCTTATGGCAAGATTGTTAGACCTTGGAGGTATTCGGGTGGGAATTCCTAAGTGACTTAGAGGTAGCACTCCAAATGTCGGGAGCTACCATGCAATACACGTTTACCTCGACTGTCACGTATATGTGTCTCGGGTTGAGTTGAGGGGATCTATGAGGACAATGGCCAATTTGAATTGTCCGTCCACTTGCGTGGTGGATAGTATCAAGCCTCCTAACCAAGTACTTCAGAGTTAGAATGGTACCAAAGAAAGAGGAGGAGTCTAGAGTATAAGAGCATGCATAACATTACTTGATTGTGTATTTACTTACTTGATGTTGTGGATTGTATCAATGTTTTACCTTGATTATTCTTGTTGGTTGTGATTTGATATGATACGATGTTTAATATTTTTTACGTGTTCTTCTCAGTTATTTTATACATTACATGTTTTCGAAGCTCACCCTCGTTGCTTGTGTTTGGCGCTTGCGAGAGCGCAATTATTTCAGGTTATCGATTGGGAATCCACGCTCTGAATAGGTGATATTGGGTGGGAGTAATTTATAGTATTTTGTTGAGTTTTGAACAATTTAGATTTTTGTAAATTTGATTGATCAATTGTATTATTTTTATCGGTTATTTCAGAGGTAGAAATTAATTGTCTCTAAGTTTAGAACTTGCTTTTATATCAAAAATATTTATTTAATAAACATCAACTATATTCGATACTAAAGGATTTTTTTTATTGAAAATTTTTATGCAAGCATTTTGTGTAACTGTGAATGACGTCCTGAATTTAAAGTTTTTTAAAAAAAAAAATTATATACTCTATTTTGGAACCGCTACGAATCTCTTTAAAATCTAGTGCATTTTACTTTTATTTCATTTGGGTTTAGGGTGTTACATTAGTGGTATCAGAGCAAGTCTATCCAATCAGGCCAAGTGGATCCAGTATCGGTTCAATGTTAGTCAGTTTTGTTGTTTCCTTTTTATTCCTTGTTATTTGTTTTTTTTTGTTTTTCATTTCCTCTTATTGCTCACCGATAGTTAGTTTGGAAATGTTTAAGCTTTGCCGATTAACTGAAAATTGGGTTGGTTGTAGATTAAGATATGGGTTTGTTGCAGAAAGGCTTAATCTTAATTTTGTATACTAGTTTTTATAGTTGGGTTATCCGTGTATTTTGGTAGCCGGTTTCATATCTAAATTGTTGTTATATCCATAATCGGGTATGATTTTTATAGTAGTTGTTTGATTTATTTATGCTGCCTTTTTTTTTTTGTTAGACCAAAAGTATAAAGACCACTAAAAAACTAAAAAGAAATAAAGGAGAATTTACTGGCCTATTTGTTGTACAGATAACTGTTGGCAATATTAGTTATCAATATACCATTAATTAGTTTTTTTACTAGTAAGCTTGGGCTATTCTGGCCCTCAGCAGTGTTGTCATTCACATAAATTAATTGTTTGTTCAAATTCCGGTATACTATAGTGCTGGAAGAGCACCTGTTTGATAACACTTTGTACTAAGTGACATATCACAGACGGTTAATTTCTGCTATGATATAGTTAAAACACTAGTCCCAAGCAAGCAGATTTTATTGTGCATTATGGTTGGTATTAGTCTGATGAGACATTATTGCTCATGAATGTTGATAATGTTTGTTGCAGTACAAACAAATACACATAGTTGTGAATAGATTTGTTTAAAGGAGCAAATCTATAAAATTGTATGTGTGCTATTTATTGTGTTTGAGGAAAATTAAATTTTTCATGCGATGTCAAAAGCTAATCTTTTGTCTAGGTGATTGTTGACTTTATGACTTTTTACTAGAGTAGAAAGTATACTTGCCTTTTCCTTTAACACACTAACTTAATGAGTTAGCCAACAAACACTTGTACTACTCAGATCAACTAATCTGATTTAACATTATAACTTCTATATTTCATGCTGAAGGATATTTATTGATTAGTGTTTGCTGAAATAGTTAACGTAGTGCTGTTGTAGAAATCATTTGGTAGCACTACATCAAACATAATATGTGATGTTGGTAAGAATAAGTGATGTTGGTAACCTTCAGGGTAAGTGAGCTTTTCACTTGGAGTCTTCTTAGCAAATAGGAGTATTTTGAATAAATTTATTTAGAGTTATTCTTACAAAATTTACAAACCAGACAAAGGCCTGCATATATAGTGTGTATGTATGACTTACATTAAGCAAGCATAACTTTTCTCTGGGACCTAATTCATTGAAATAAGATTCTTACAAAACTAGAGTATTTTGTTGTTTTTAAAATTTATTTTACTGGTTTGAAAGGGATGTATTGCATACTTATATTTGGCTTTTAATATAGGAAAAACTTGTTTTGTTTCTCGTTATATTGCTCTCTTGTGGTTGAGCTCTAACTTGTGTTTTGATTTTGTGAATATAAAATTGCTTGTGGTTTAGGTGTTCTAAATGGTTTTGAAGGGAATTTGTGTATAGAGTTTAGAGTTGTTAGGAGTGTTTAAAGTGAAATAATTTAATATTTCTTTTGTCTGATTGTTGATTAAGTTTAATTTAAGTGTCATTTCTATTGTTGTTATTGATTGTATTAGGCAATTAAGTTCATCATCACTAGTTGATTTGACTATCCTTTACTTACTTGAAATATTATTTTGACTATTTAATTGAGTTGAAAAAAAAAAATTGAATTATGGATTATACTTAATTGGTTTTCTAAGTTTAAATAAACATGACTGCTAGCTACTTTTGCAGAGGAATAATTATACTTCACATAAACTGCGATTGAGTTCTTATTGATGCTATTTTTAAATTATTCCTTATATTTTAGCTGTTGAGTTGAGCGCAAAGTATTATTTTCATTGTTTGATGAATATGATTAAACAACAACAAATTTTAATTGTTGAATTGTGTGTTTATTATAAGTATTTTTTGTCCATGTACTAGTTACTAATTTTTTTTTCTTATAGAAAAAAAAACTTGTGAAGTTAAAAGGAGTTTAACTGTGTGAGAGAGTGGGAGACGTGACGACGTCTTCCCACACTACGACCGCGTTAAAAGTCTTTTAATCATCTATGTTTGGACCCAATATTTTTAGTTATTCTTACCTTGAGTACTTGACTACATGAGTAGAAGGGGATTGATCAAACCCGACGACTCATTGTCAGTACTAATATATGAGGCAATATGCTTATCATTGACTTTTTGTTGCCTCTGCTAATTTGGTTATAATGTATGTTGTTCTAAATATTTTAATTATAAATTACAAATAGCATACACTAAAATGTTGATTAGTTAAAAAGAAAAGAAAAAAAATTGTGTGTCAGGAATACGTGAAAAATAAATTATGTCTCCTAATATGGTTTTGTACATTTGTTCTTGTTTTAAAGTGACTACATGTTATTGAGTTGTTATGCAGTTTCAGTTTATAATTCTTTAAGGTGTGAATTTTTTTAAATGTTTCTCTATAAGCCTAACTTTTATTAAATCTGTATAGTAATTGTTGTTAGGATTTAAACATTCGTTTAGGAGAGTCAGATAAATAGAGCATTATTTAAAAAGTTAATTGAATTTTATAATGTGTTTAAAATTTTTTTTCGTTCATTCAACTTAAAATAGTAAGTTGTTATCGACTAATTCTATGAGCTCTCCTCCTCTATAAATTATAGCGAGTATTGAGCGTATTTCTTTAATGATTGAAACATTATATGTGATATGTCTTTAAATGATTCATTGTCATATAACGAGCGAATTCCTTGAGGGTGCTTAATTATGTATTAGTTTCTCTATTGTTCACCATAAATTTCGAGGACGAAATTTTCTTTAACGAGGGGAGAATTGTAACACACCCAAAATTTTATAATAATTATTTCATTAATTAAATTAGAATTTTAAATAATTGATTTGTGTTTAAAATTATTTTAAAATATATGTTGATTAATTTTTGGAATTAATTTTCTTTATATATGGCCTTTCTATGATCTACTAATTACATATTAGACTAAATGCGTGATATATATAACAAATACTATATACTTTTATATATTTTTATAAAAATAATACTATTTTAGTGTAATAATTTAAATAATAAGATCTCTTAGACATTTTAATGTGTATATGCATGTATCTAGTAAATGTGATATTTTTTTGTGTGAGTTTGAAATAAAAGAGTAAAATGTGTTTTAATGGATTAAGTTCATATACAAGAGTAACAATTAATAATAATAATAATAGTAATCATAATAATAATAATAATAATATAATAATAATAAATAATAATAATAATAATAATAATAATAAATAATATAAATAATAATAATAATAATATAATAAAATGAAACATAAAATAAGATAATAATAAAGGAAAAAGGAAGCAAACCATCTTCTTTCGTATATACCCTTGCCGCCATTCCTATTTCCTTATCTATGTTCTCTCTCAATTATGATCGTCATAGTGGGTGTTGTGCAAACTGAGGACCACATTTGTGTGATAGTTGTGATCTCTTCTTTCATTTTCAACTTGAATCGCACAACTTAAACGCCTATTCCTCTTTGCCAAAAATCATATACCACTTTTGATCAAGATTCTCGGCCACCTACATGAATATCACCAACGAATGACCACAGACCATATTTGACTCCACGGAACACACCTCTTTAGTTGCCTATGCTCGAAATTGCCAACCGTTACATTTTAAAAAAATGGGTTTCCAGTTCATTGTCATGGCTGTTTTTCTTGAATTCCGGACAACAAACTTTCATTGTCTTGAAAAACTGATATCGTTTTTAGATTCTCTCGTCGAAACCTTCAAGAAGCACTAATCATGTCGTCTGTTTCGGAGAAGTTGATGTCGGACCCTGTCGGTGCTCCAACACTTCGGTGAGGCCTTTTCTGATAACTTGTTTCACTTCGTTTCGAATATGTTTTATTCTCTTAATATTTTTATTAATTATGTGACATTGATTTTTATAGTCCGCGTAAATTATCAGCTGTTTTCATTGACTCGTGCACATTCGTCGAATGCTTTTGGACTCGTTCTGTAAGACCCATAATTTTAAAGTACCCTTTTATGTATTTTTGGTATATTTTGAATTTTGGCTCGGAGGCCTTTAAGCCAAAGTTAATAATATTTTGGAGTTTTATAATCAAAAAAGATATTTCAATGCCAGTTAGAATTTCTCGTCGATAAATAAATTGAATTTAACTGCGACGAATCATTTACGGAGAATTTAATGCGTTTCGAGCGAAACGGTAATTTAACAAATATCTAGATTTTGAGATATTTGTTAAGTTATATTTTTATAGTTATGTATGTTTGTTTGGGGGGAAAGAGGAAAGAAAACTAGAAGGAAGGAAAAGGAAAAGAAAAGAGTATATAAAGGAAAGAAGGAAAAGGGAAGAAAGGAAAAACAAAGGAAAGAAATAGAAAGGAGGGAAAATAGAATTTTCCATCTTCTTCCTCTCTGTTACTCACGCGGCCAAAACCTCCCTTCCTCCATTGTTGTTCATTTTTGTTTTCGTTGCTTCCTTTGAACTCGAAAATAGGAACCCAAGGTTAGGGGAGAGTTAGATCAAGGTTTTCGTAACTCCACTCTTCCTCTTTGATTCGAAAACGAAGAAAAACGGTTTTTGAGATCCAAACACAAACCCCTCCGTTTCTTCTAGA
>PGTU02006740.1:0-24928 GCA_002896215.2 Cicer echinospermum
GAATTTGACATGACCGAAATTACAGTTATAAATTTAGAGAAGATTGCTATAAGGGGTCTCTCGGTCCTCGATTTCATCTGGACTCATACGTGCGATTTCTTCTACCCGACTAAAATGACCAAAATTTCAAATTTTGAACATACGATGCATAGTTTTTTAAATCTGACGCGGACCCGAAACACAGTTTATAAATTTAGAAGAAGAATTCCTATCGGGTCTCTAGTCCTCGATGTCTCTGACTTTTTGCGGCGATTTCTTTCACCTCGAAGAAAAATGGACGAAATCTATTATTCGACAGATGATGTATGTTTAAATCTGAATGCGGAATCCGAAACACTGTTATAAATTTAGGAGAAGAATGTTGTAAGGTCTCCCAGTCCTCCGATTTCTCTGGACTTTTCGGGATTCCTCGTATCACCGAAAAATGGACCGAAAATCTGTATTTTTGACCGAACGATGGCTAGTGTTTGAAATTTTTGACAGCGGAACGCCGAAGCACCGTTATAAAATTGTTGGAGAAGATTCTTCTAGGGTTTCCCGTCATGATTTCAATGGACTTTTTCAGCGATTTCTTACCATCGACAAAAAAGGACCGAAACCGTATTTTCGAAAAAACCTCAGCTATGTTTAACTCTTGACGCGGGAACCTGAAACACAGTTATAAATTTTAGAAGAGATGCTATAAGGGTCTCCCTATCCTCGATTTCATCTGGAGTTTTTGGGCGATTTTTCGTACCACCCAACAAAAATGGACCGAAATTCGTATTTCGGACAGTTATGGATTAGTGTTTAAAATCGGCGCAGAGCCTGCAATACAATTATACATTTTGGAGAAGAATGCTATAAAGGTCTTCGGCTCGATTTGATCTGGACTTTTTGACAATTCTTCCTACCACCCGACTAAAGATGAACGAAGAATCTGTATTTTCGAACAAACGATGCGTCAGTGTTTTGAATTGACGCGAACCCAGAACACAGATAAATATTTTGAGAAAGAATGCTATAAGGGTCTCTCAGTCCTCGATTTCATCTGGACTAATAGGGCAATTTTCATGACCCTCGACAAAAAATGACTGAAATCTGTGTTTATCAAACCGTGCGAGGGCTTAGTGTGGAAATATAACGCCGGAACCCGAACAAGTTATAAAATTTTGGAGAAGAATGCTATCAGGGTCTCTCGGTCCTCGTTCAACTGACTTTTCGGCGATTTTCTTACCACCAATTAAATGACCAAATCGCGTATTTCGAACAAGCGAGATAGTTTTGAATTTCTGACGCAGAACCGAAACAAATTTTAAATTTTGGAGAAGAATGCTATAAGGGTCTCCCAGTTCCTCGATCTTCATCTGACTTTTGGGTCGACTTTCGTTACCCATCGAACAAAATTTGCAATTATCATTTTTCGACCAGACGAAGGCTAGTGTTTTGAATTTTGATGCGGAATTTTCCCTCATTTTTTTATTTTTTTTTTTTTTCTCAATGCCACTTTTCCGTCGATTTCATCGAGACTTTTCGGGCGATTTTTATATCACCTGAAAAAAATGCGACAAAATCCGTATTTTCTTACAGACATGGCCAGTGTTTGAATATTGCGGAACCCGAAACACAATTATAAATTTGGGATGAATGCTATAAGGTATCCTGGTCCTCCGTGATTACCATCTGGTCTTTTCGGGCATTTTCTTCCACCCGACGAATGGGCGAAATCCATCTTTTTGAACAAGACGATGGCTAGTGTTTTCAAATCTTAACGCGCAACCGCACACAGTTATTAAATTTAGAACAAAATTCTCTAATGGAGGTCTCGTTCCTCGATTACATTTGGACTTTTCGAGCGACTTTCGTACCATCACATAATGGACTACATCTTTATTTTCGGACTAACAATTGCTAGTGTTGAAATCTAGCGCAAGAACCCGAAAAAAATGTTATAAATTCTGGAGAAGACTGCTATAATAATCTCACGTCCTTTTTCTTTCGGACCTTCGGGCGACTTTGGAACACTCGACATTGAATGGACCAACATCTGATTTTTGACCAAACGATGACTAGTGTTTGAAATCTGGCGCGGAACCTGAAACATAGTTATAAATTTTAGAAAGAATTCTATAAAAGTCTCTCAGTATCTCGATTTCATCAGGGACTTTTCAGGCGATTTTTGTACCACCGACAAAAATGGAGCGAAACGGGGTGGTACAAAAATCCCCTCGATTTCATCTAGAAAAAATGAAACGAAAAATTCGTATTTTTTGACCAAATGATGCCAATGTTCAAAATGACCCGAAACAAAATTAAAAATTAGGAGAGAATGCTTTTATTATTACATTATTGACAACTACTATTTTAATTAAATGTTATTATTATAATCGTTTTATAGTTTTATATATAGCCAGTAATCATACATTTATAATAGAGTTTGTCAATAATAATATTAGATTTAATTTCACAACTCAAATTTTGTATATTGTTATTTATTTTCGTTATTTGTACAACTACAACGAAGCTAAAATACGTTTAATTAAAACAAAGTTGTGAATATATAGGTTAATTATTAATTTATTTTGATAATCTTATTTTATATTATTGGTATTATATCTTCTTTTTAAGGTGTTGACTGAAAACGAAGATAGTAATCATTATTTAAATAGTGTTGTCAAATAACATATTAATTATTACTCTTATTGACAACTCTTATTTAATATATGTATTATTATTTTCTTTATTTAGTACAACTGACAAATGCAAAGGATATATAGATATATGTAATTATTTAATTTATTTGATAGTTCTATTGATTATATATTTTATTATTATTTTCATTTTAAGGTTTAGCTGGATACGAAGATAGTAATCAAGAGAAGAACATAATTAATAGAGTTGCTATATCAAGTAGTAATTACATATTACTTTAGCAACTCTTATTTTGTGTAATTTGTTTATTATCTTGTTTTATAGTTTTATTGACAACTCAGTTTTGTTCTTATGTTATTATATTATCACCGTTTTACTAGTCACAATATAACTAAGTAAATACTAAATATAATAATAGAGTTGTCAACAAATAAGCTATATAAAGTAAATATTAACATATCAAATAGAGTTGTCAATTAAATAATAATTACTTTTATTTAACAACTCGATTCTATTATGTTTTTTATTTTTCGTTGGTAATTGGTGACAAAATAACGAAGAATAATATAATTATAACACAAATCGAGTTGTAAATAATATAAAAAGAAATGATAATAATAATATATAATAGAATAGTGTTTTCAAATAAATATTTATGTTATATTATTAGACAACTCTATTTATTTATGTTATTATTATCTTCGTTTTATGGTTTTATTCATAACAATATAATAAACATATATAAAATAGAGTTGTTAAATAAAATTTATAATTTAGTGTAATTTATTTAACTACAATTTTGTTATTGTTATTATTATCTTCGTATATGAGTAAATACTTAAACGAGATATTAATGACATTATAAAATAGAGTTGTCAAATAAATATTTAACACTTTTAATTATGTTGTAATTTCTATTTTAATACATATATAAAATGTGTTTCCAATTAAATCTATTTACTTATTGTATTAGACATCTATTTTTATATTATTTTATCTTCGTTTTGTAGTTGTACTCACACAAGGATTAATAATAACATATAATAAAATAGAGGTGTTCAAATAAATTATTATTTATATTTATTTGACAACTCATTTGTTATATTTTATTATTTCTTGTTATTTAGTATAACTAAAAAATGAGATACAAGAACATATAATAACAAGTGATGTAAAGTAAAGTAAAAATTACGTATTTATTAGACCTCCATTTATTAAATATTATTGTTAATTATTTATTTGTACTTAATAACGAAGATAGGTATAACATAATTATAGAATAGGGTGTCAATAAAATTAATTATACTATTTTATTTGGAAACTTCAATTTTGTTAATAAAATAGTGTTGTCAATGTTACTTATTTTAAAACTCGTATTTTATTAAATAGTATTTTATTTTTGTTTTTATAGTTTACTTAATAACGAAATTGTAATAACATATAAACACAATGAACATTAATAAATATGTTAATTTTATCACTTTTATTTACAACTCTATTTTATTTATGTATTTTATCTTCATAATATGTTGTACTACATGACGAAGATAATAATAACATATAATCAAATAAAGTTGTCAAATAAGTACATATATTATTATTTTGATAACGCAATTTTTATTATATGTTATTAGTGTTCTTATGTAGTTAAAACAAAATGATGATAATAATATATACATATATAAAATAGTGTTGTCATAAAGTAATTATTCTTTTTATAGACAACTTATTTATTAATATTTTATCATTCTTCGTTTTGTAGTTTACTTAATAACGAAGAGAATAATAATAACAATATATAAAATGATTTGTCACATAAAATTAATTTGGACATATTTATTGCAACTCAATTTTGTTATGTAGTTATTTTATCTTGGTTATTAAGTAACTGGGAAAACGAGGGATAATATAACATTTATAAAATGGGGGAGAATAACATTATAATAAAATAATTATTAAATCTATTTGCAACTATATTTTCATTATTGTTTTATTTATGATCGTTTTATAGTAATATTGCACTGGAAGATAACACCAATATACTATAACCGAACTCAAACCAAAACCTTAAACGCGTTAATTCCTAACACTTAACCTTAAACCAAATCTCTGAACCTTAAACTCTAACACTAATATCCCTAAACTTGATTTCTGTAAATCCTAAAACACACAAGCCTCGAATAATAAAAAGATATAATTAACTTTATTTGAACATCTCTATTCTACTACTTTATGTTATAATTTTTAATAATTTACGATTAAATAATTCAATTAGTATTCAACATAAAGAATCAGCCAAATTTATCTGACACATCATATATAACATTAATTATATGTTCAATCTATCAACGTCATATTGTGCGTCAGGGAACGAAGACGCCAAAGTGTCCAGATGAATAGGAGGTAGACTTAGCATGCTTCTCTAAATTAATAATTGTGTTTGCGGGTAGATTTCAAACAATAGCCATCGTTGGTCAGAAAATACAATTGTTTATTTTGTAGGTGGTCGAAATCGATCCGAAAGTTTAATGAAATCGAGGACAGAAGACCTCATAGCATTTTCTCCCTGAAATTGTACCTGATGTGTCCGGTCAGCGTCTATTTTCGAAACTCTTTGCCCGCTCGTTTTGAAACCAAAATACGACCATTCAGTCTATTTTGTTTGTGAGTACGGAAAATCGCCAGAGAGTCCAATGAGATCGAGGCCTAAGTCTCTTTTAGAATTTACTCCCAAAATCTAATAACTGTCTGATTTTCGGGTGTTCGGTCAATTTCAAACACTAGCATGTTCTGGTCAAATTACAGGATTTCTTGTCATTTTGTCGAGCGTCGATAATTCCCCAGAGAGTCCAAATAACGTAGAGGTTCGGAGATGACTTATAGAATTTCTTCCTCCATATTAAGACTGGTGTCGTTCGGGTTCCGATGGTAGATTTCAAACACTAGCATCGTCGTGGTCCAAATTCGGTTTTCGATCCATTTTGTGTCTTGGTACGGTTTTCAAAGAACCTAGCACATCATTTGTACAAAAAATATCTTGGTCCTTTTGCGGGTGCTACCGATTTTCGCCCGAAAAGTCCAATGATACGGCACTGTGAGAGACCTTTATAGCATTTTGCTCCTAAATTTAAATTGTGTTTCGGTTCGAGTTTCGGATTGAATTCACAAACTAGCATCATCTGGTTGATAATTGGATTTCAAAATAATAATACATTCATAAACAAATTGAGTAGTAAAATAATATGTGATTATATGTTATTATTATTTTTGTTATTTAATACAACTACCAAAACGAGATATAAATAGGTATAATAAACAGGGTTGTCAAATAAATATTAATTATTAATTTATTTGACAATTTCTATTTATTATATGTATAGTACTAGTTTATAAAACGAAGATATAATAACTATATAAATTTGATTTGTCAATTAAGTAATAATTATATATTATTTGAAACTCTATTTTATTAATTGATATACTTCTTCGTTGTAGTCAAACTTTAAAAATGACGATTATATTAACATTAATTAAAATAGAATTATCCAATAAATTAATAATTATATTTATCTTGGACAGAGCTGTTTTATATACGTTATCTAGTATCTTCGTTTTGTAGTTGTACTTAAATTACGAAATATAATAACATATAAACCAAAATTGAGTTATAAATTAATATGTAATTATTACTTTTTGTGACTAACTCTTTTTATTTATGATATTATTATCTTCTTTATGAGTAAAACTATAAATCAATTATAATAATAATCTTAATGAAATGAGTTTTCAAATATGGATAATAAAAGCATTCTTCTCCAATTTATAATTGTTGTTTCGGTCATGATTTTGAACATTAGCCTCTTTGGTTCTAAAATACGAATTTCATTCCTTTTTGTCGGGTGGTATTGAAAGTGCCTGAAAAGTTAGGTGAAATCGGGGATTTTTGTTACCACTCGATTTCGGTCCATTTTAGATAGTGGTTCGAAATCTCTTTAAATCCCAATTGAAAATCGAGGACTGAGAGACTCCTTATAGCATTCTTTCTCTAAATTTATATATCTCAGTTCCGCGGCCAAATTCTAACACTAGTCATATTTTGTCCAAGAATATAGATGTTGGTCATGTTTGTCGACAGCGTTACGAAAGTCGCCCGAAATCAATGAAATTTAGGACCGGGAGACCATTATAGCATTCTTCCCCATATTTATAACTTTGTTTCGGGTTCCCGTCCAGATTTTCAAAAACTAGCCATCGTCTAGTCAAAAATACAGATGTTGGTCCATTATCGTCGATGGGACGAAGTCTCCCGAAAAGTCCAAATGAAATCGAAAGTCTGGGAGGACATTATAGAATTCTTGTTCTAAATTTATAAATGTGTTTCAGGTCCGCTGTTAGATTTGAAAAACTAGCCATCGTTCTTGTTCGAAAATACAGATTTCGATCAATTTTAGTTGGGGTGTACGAAAATCGCCCAAAAAGTCCAGTGAAATCGCAGGACCGGGAGACCATGTATAGCATTCTTCCTAAAATTTATAATTGTGTTCCAGATTCCGTGACAGATTTCAAACACTGCCCATCGTCTGGTATATGATTTTTGTTCTATTTTTGTCGTGTGGTACAAAGGTCGCCCTAAAAGACGCAGATGAAATCGAGGACCAGAAAACTCTTATATACGCATTGTACCTGAATTTGTAATTGTGTTCGGGATCCGGTAGATTTCAAAAATTGGCCACGTTTGGTCCGAAAATACAAGAACTTGGTCCATTATCATCGAAGGGTACGAAATCGCCTGAAAAGTAGGATGAAATCCAGGATCAAAATGGCCCTTATAGAATCTTCTTCTAAATTTATGAACTGTGTTTCGGTTCCGCTCAGATTCAACACAAGCCAGTGTCTTGTTCGAAAACTACGAATTTTCGGTCAATTTTATCAGGTGGTACAAAATCGCCGAAAAGTCCAATGAAATCGAGGAACGGGAGACATTATAGCATTCTTCTTCAAAATTTATAATTGTGTTTCAGTTCTGCGCCAGATATCAAACATTAGCCACGTTTGGTCGAAAATACGATTTTCTCGGTCTATTTTTGTCAAGTGGTACAAGAATTGCTCGAAACACAGACCAGATGACCAGTGTTGGGGACCAGGAAACCCTATATAGCATTTTCTTTATAAATTTATAATGTCTGTTTAAGATGTTTCGTGGTTCCGCATTCAGAAGTTGAACACTAGCATGTCGTTTTTGGTCGGGTGATACAAATACCTAAAAACGTCTAGATGAATCGAGGACTAGGAGACCCTTATCATTCTTCTCCTAAATTTTAACTATGTTTCGGGTTCTACGTCTTATATTCAAACACTAAGTATTGTTTTGTCCGAAACTACGGCTTTGGTTTATTTTGTTTGGTGCGTACAAAAATATGCCAAAAGTTCCAGATGAAACCGAGTACATGGAGACCCTTATGATTCTTCTCCCAAATTTATCACTGTGTTTCAGGTTCTACGCAGATACCAAACAGCTAGCCATGTCTGGTTGAAATACTGATTTTGGTCCTCTTTTTTTCGTGGCGAGGAGTCACGAGAAAAATCTTCCGAAATAGTCCAGATGATAATCAGAAGACCGAAGGTCCTTATATCGATTCTTCTTTTCTAATTATAATTTTCTTTCGGGTTCCGCGTCAGATTTTAAACACTAGCCATCATGGTGGTTTTTCACATTGCAATGACGGATTTCGGTCCATTTTAGTCGGGTGGTATCAACAAATCGCACGAAACAGTCCCCGATGTCAAATCGAAGGACACGAGAGCCCTTATACGCATGTCTATTTCTAACATTTATAACTAGTTGTCAGGTTCTGCGGCCAAGATTTCAACAATAGCCATCGTCTTGTACAAAAAATACCCAAAAAGTCTAGATGAAATCGAGGACTAGGGAGACTCTTATAGCATTCTTCTCACAATAAACTTATAAATGTGTGAATTCGGTTCCACGTAAGAGATTGTTCAACACTATCAGTTGCTTGTTCGAAAATACGAAATTTGATCATTTTGTCATGTGTATGAGAGACCCTTATAGATTCTTCTCCAAGATTTGTAAATTGTGGTTTCGGTTCTGTGTCATATTCCAAACACACAACCATTGTTTTGTTCGAAAATACAGATTTGGTCGTTTTTAGTCGGATGGTACGAAATCGTCTAAAAATCCAGATGAAATCGAGGACATAGAGATCCAAAAATTTTAATTTGTGTTTTCAAGTTCCGCGCCAGATTCAAACACACTAACCATCGTTTTGTTTGAAGACACACAATTTCGGTCATTTTATAGTTGCAAGTGGTACGAAAATCGCTGGAAAAGTCCATATGAAATCGAGGACCAGGAGACCTTTATAGCATATTTCTCCCAAAATTTACTATTTTTCGGGCTCCGCCTCAGATTTTAAACACTAGCCATCGTCTGGTCTGAAAATCACGAATTTCGGTTCATTTTTGTTGGGTGGTACGAATTCCCCAAAGTCCAAATGAAATCGAGGACTAGGACACCCTTACATCATTCTTGTTCTAAATTTATAACTATGTTTTCAAGTTACGTGTCAAATTTCAACACTAGCCATAATCTTGTTCGAAATACTAAATTGAGGTACATTTTGTTAGGTGGTATGAAAATCACCCGAAAAGGTCCAGATGAAATCAAGGACGCGGAGACCCTTATGGCATTCTTCTCCATAATTTATAATTGTGTTTCTTGTTTCGTGCCAGATTTCAAACATTAACCATCGTTTTGTTCAAAAATACGAATTTCGGTCCATTTTAGTCAGGAGGTACGAAAATCGAACGAAAAGTCCAGATCAAATCGTGGATTGGGAGACCCTTATATCATTCTTCTCCAAAATTTATAACTTTGTTTCGGATTCCGCGTCAAAATTCAAACACTAGCCATCATCTGGTACGAAAATACAGATTTTGACATATTTATTGTCGATCGGGATACGAACATTGACTAAAATATAGGTGAAAATCACAGTGACCAGAGACCCTTATACGCATTCTTCTCCAATATTTAAAACTGTGTTTCAATTTCTGCGTCAAAGTTCAAACACCTGACATCGTCTTGTTCGAAAACTTGATTCGGTCTATTTTTGTCGGGTGTTACGAACTATCTCCCCCAATAGTCCACAATGAAATCGAGAAATGGGAGACCCTTTATAGCATTCTTCTCCAAAACATTAAGTGTGTTTCAGTTCTGCGTCAGATTTAGAAGCACTAGCCATCGTCTGATCCGAAAATACGGATTTCGGTCCATCTTGGCCATATGGTACGAAAACTCGCAATAAAAGTCCAGATTCAAATCAAGGACCCGTAGACCTGATATAGCATTCTTCTCCAATTTATAAAAGTGTTTCGAGTTCCGTGTCAAATTTCAAACACTAGCCATTGTCTATTCCAAAAATACGGATTTCGGTCCATTTTGGTCGGGTTGTACGAAAATTCCTCGAAAAGTCTAGATGAAATCGAGGACCGGGAAACCTTGATAGCATTCTTCTCAAAAATATGAATTTAAACACTAGCCATCCTCTGTTCCGAAAATATGAATTTCAGTCCATTTTTGTTGGGTGGTACGAAAATCGCACAAAAAGTCCAAATGAAATCACGGACCGGGAGACCTGATTATAGCATTCTTCTCAAAATTTATAATTGAGTTTCGGTTCCACGTCAAATCAAATACACTAGCCATCGTTAGATCCAAAAAGTACAGATTTTGGTCCAATTTTGTCCGAGGGGTACGAAAATCACCGAAAAGTGCAGATAAAATCAAGAACAGAGACCCTTATAGAATTCTTCTTCAATTTACAACTGTGTATTCAGGCTTTCAGGGTAATATTTCAAACACTAGCCATAGTCTTTGTGCTCGAATCCTACGGATTTCGTCCATTTTAGTCAGGTGGTAATGAAATTGTCGAAAAGTCCAGAGGAATCGAGGAACCATATACCTTATAGAATTCTTCTCGCAAAATTTAACTGTTTTCGAGTTTATAACCGTCGATTTCAAACACCAATCCATCGTTTTGTTCGCAAATACAGATTTTGGTTCATTTTATGTTGTAGGTTGTACGAAAACGGCCTCCAAAAGTCCAGATGTAAATCGAAGAACAGAGACCTTTATAGCATTCTTCTCCAAAAATTTATTAATTGTCGTTTCGGTCCTGCAACAGATTCAAACACTTACAATCTTTTTTCTGTAGGTGGTACGAACTCACCCGAAAAGTCCCAGATTAAATCAGGAGCGGGTAACCCAAGATAGCATTCTTTTTCAAAATTTATTTTACTAGTTTTTACGTTCGGTTAGAATTTAATACACTTGTTATCATGTGGTCGGAAATATAACTTCGCTCCTTTTTGTAAGGGGTAAGAAATCGCCTATAAAGTTCCAGTTGAATCGAGGGCCGAGAAACCCCTTATAGTATTCTTTCTCCTAAAATTTATAATTGTGTCTTTGAGTATCTGCGCTAGATTTCCAACACTAGCCATCGTCTGGTGCCGAAAATATAGATTTTGGTCCATTCTTTGATAGAGAGGGATACAAAACGCGCTCGAAAAGTCCAGATGTAATCGACGAACACTTCACACGAGACCCTTATAGCATTCTTATTCTAAATTTATTAACTGTATTTTCGGGTTCCATGTCAGATTTTAAACACTAACCATCGAGGACCAGGAGACCCTTATAGCATTCTTCTCCAAAAATTTAACTGTGTTTCAGTTCCGTCGTCATATTTCAAACACTAGCCATTGTTTGTTCGAAAATAAATAATTTCTGGTCCATTTCATAGTCGGATGGTACGAAAATCTCACGAAAGTCCAGATGAATTCTAGGACCGGGACACCCTTATATCATTCTTCTCCTCAAAATTTCATAATTGTGTTTCAGGTTGCGCGTTAGATTTCAAAGACTAGCCACAATCTTTTTTGAAAATACGGATTTTTGTCCTTTCTCGTCGATGGTATGAAAGTCACCTAAAAAGTCCAGATGAAATCGATGACCGGGAAACCCTTATAACATTCTTCTCCAAAATTTATAATTTTGCTTCGGGTTCCGTATCATATTTCAAAGATTAGCCATCGTTTTGTCCAAAAAAACGGATTTCGGTCCATTTAAGTCGGGTGGTACGAAAATCGCCCAAAAAGTGTAGATGAAATCGAGGACCGAGAGACTCTTATAGCATTTTTCTTCTAAATTTATAACTGCAGCAGACTCTTATATCATTCTTCAAAATTTATAATCGTGTTTCGGGTTCCGCGTTAGATTTCCAACACTAGCCCTCGAGGACCGAGAGACGCTTATAGCATTCTTCTCCAAAATTTATAACTTTGTTCCAGGTTCCGTGTCAGATTTCAAACACTAACCATCGTTTTGTTCGAAAACACAGATTTTAGTTCATTTTAGTAGGGTGGTACGAAAATCGTCCAAAAAGTCCAGATGAAATCGAGGACTGGAAGACCTTATAATATTCTCTCCAAAATTGATATAATTGTGTTTCAGGTTCCATGACATTTCAATTACTAACCATCGTTTTGTTCGAAAATATCGATTCGAGTCCATCTCTTAAGTCAGGTGGTACGAAAATCGCCCAAAAAGGCAAAATGATATTGAGGACAGAAGACCCTTATAGCATCTGTCATCAAAAATTATTTACTATTTTCCGGAATCCACACTCGATTTTAAACACTGAGGCCTCGTCAGGTGCGAAATATACGAAATTTCGATCTTTTTTTGTGTTGGTGGTTACGAAAAACGCCCTAAATGTCCAAATGAATCGAGCGATAGAGACCTGCTTATATTAGCATTCTTCTTCTAAATTTGTGATTACACTGTGTTTCAGAGAGTGTCGCGTCGAGAATTTGCAGACACTAGAATAATCATGTTTCGAAAATAGGAATTCGGTTTTTTTTGTCCCGACAAATCAATTACGGAAAACCCTAGTAGCATTCTTCTCCAAAATGTTATAATTGTGCTTGGGTTCCGCATCAATTTCAAATGCCACACGTAGGCCATGTTGGTCCTCCCAATACAGATTTCGAGTCCATTTCTTGGTCGGGTGGTACATTTCGGGGGTAAGGATAATCCACGAAAAGTCCAGGTGAAATCGAGGACCAGGAGACCCTTACAACATTCTTATCCTAAATATATAACAGTGTTTCGGATTCCACATCAGATTTCAAACACTAGCCATGATCTGGTCCGAATAATACATTTCGTTCCATTTTTTATAACTGGACAGATAAAATTGAGGACTTGGAGACCGTGATAGGATTCATTTCGTTCAAACACTAGCCATCATCTGGTCGGGGGGTAAGAAAATCGCCCAAAAAGTGCAGATGAAATTGAGGACTTGGAGACCGTGATAGGATTCTTCTTATAAATTTATAACTGTGTTTCGGGTTCCGTGTCAGATTTCAAAAACTAGCCATCGTTTTGTTCAAAAATAGGGATTTCGGTCCATTTTAGCCGGGTAGTACGAAAATCGCACTAAAAGTCCAAATGAAATCGAGGACCAAGAGACCCTTATAGCATGCTTCTTCTAAAGTTGTAATTGTGTTTCGGGTTCCGCGTTAGATTTCAAACACTAACAATCATCTTCTTCGAAAATACGGATTTCAGTCTATTTTAGTTGGTTGGTATGAAAGTCGCCCGAAAAGTCCAGATGAAATCGAGGACTAAGAGACCCTTATAGCATTCTTTTCCAAAATTTATAAATTGTGTTTCTCGATTATTCGTCCAGATTTTAATCATCACCTCTAGGCCATATCGTCTGCTGAAATACGAATTAGTCGGTCCTTTGCTTTGTCGGTGGTACGAAATTTTGCTCCCGAAAAGACCAGATGAAATCGATGACCAAAGGAGACCCTGTATAGCATTTCTTCCTAAATTTGATAATGAGTTCTCGGGTTCCCGATCAGATTTCAAACACTAGCCATCGCTTCTTGTCGAAAATACGAATTTCGGTCCATTTTTGATCGAGTGGTAAGAAAATCGCGAAAAAGGCCTATGATAAATCGAGAGACCGGTGACCCTTATAACATTCCTTCTATTTGAATATAATATATGTAACAATGTTTCTTCAAAATATTTCAGTGTCAGATTTCAAAATCTAGCCATTGCTGGTATAATAGAGTACATATTTCGGTCATTTTTGTCGAGGGGTACGAAAATTGCCCGAAAGTTCCATGATGAACGGACCGGAGAGAGCATTATTCATTCTTTACATATTAAATTATAACTGTGTGTCGGGTTCCCCGTTAGAATACAATCATAAGCCACTTCTTGTTGGAAATACGGATTCATCCCATTTTAGTTGGGTGGTACGAAAAATGCCCGAAAAGTCCAGATGAAATCGAAGACCTGGAGAACCTTAAGCATTCTTTCTCCTAAATATATAACAGTGTTACGGGTTCCGCGTTAGATATCAAACACTGTCATCAACTGGTCTAAAAATACAAATTTTGGTCCATTTTTGTTGAGGGTTACGAAAATCGCTCGAAAGTCCAGATGAAATCGAGTACCGGAACAAACCTTTATACATTCTTCTTCTAAATTATGATTGTGTTTCGGGTCCCGCATCAGATTTCAAAATACTAACATTGTCTTGTTCGACTAATGGATTTCGGTCCATTTTGGTGGGGTGGAAGTTAAATAGCCCGGAATATCAAATACTAGCCTAGTCTTTTTCGAAATACGGATTTCGGTCCATTTTAGTTGGATCGTATGAAAATTGCCTGAAAAGTCAAGATGAAATTGAAGACCGGGAGACGCTTGTAGCATTCTTCCTCCAAAATTTATATTGTTGTTTCAGTTCCGCACTAGATTTCAAACACAGCCAAAGTGTGGTCCAACAATACAGATTTAGTCATTTTTGTAAAGTGGTTACGAAAAGTCTAGATGATATCGAGGACCTGAGAGACCCTTATAGCTTATCTCCAAAATTTATAATGTGTTTCTGTTTCGCACAGATTTCAAACACTACCATCGAATTCAGTGCATTTTGTCAGGTGGTATGAAAATCGCACCAAAACCCCAGATGAAATCGAGGACGGGAGACTCTTATACCCATCTTCTCCAAAATTTATAAACTGTATTTCGGGTTTGCGGCAGTATTTCAAACACTAGCTATCGTATGGTTCGAAAATTGCCAAAAAGTCCATATGAAATCGAGGAGAAGAAGATTCTTGTAGCATTCTTCTCCTAAATTTATAACTAAGTTTCGGGTTCCGCGTCAGATTTCAAACACTAGCAATCATCTGGTTCGAAACTACATATTTTGGTCCATTTTTTGACGGGTGGTACGAAAATCACCCGAAAAGTCCAGATGAAATCGAGGACCGGGAGACACTGATAGGATTCTTCTCCAAAGTTTATTATTGGGTTTTAGGTTCCGTGCCATATTTCAAACACTTGTCATCGTCTTGTCCGAGGGGTAAGAAAATTTATTATTGGTTTTTGTTGAGGGGTAAGAAAATCACCTAAAAAGTCCAGATGAAATCGAGGATCGAGAGACCCTTATAGCATTCTTCTCCTAAATTTATAATTGTGTTCCGAGTTCCGTGTCGGATTTCAAACATTAGCCAATATTTTTTAAAAAAAACATGAATTTCGGTCCATTTTAGTTGAGTGGTACGAAAATCACCCGAAAATACCAGATGAAATTGAGGACTTGGAGACCCTTATAGCATTTTTCTCCAAAATATATAACAGTGTTTCGGATTCCGGGTCAGATTTCAAACACTAGCCATCGTCTGGTCCGAAAATATAGACTTTGGTCCATTTTTTCGAGGGGTACGAAAATCGCCCGAAAAGTCCAAATGAAATCGACGACCGAGAGACCCTTATAGCATTCTTCTTCTAAATTTAATATTGTATTTCGGGTTCCTTGTCAAATTTGAAACACTAGCCATCGTTTGGTCCAAAAATACGGATTTCTATCCATTTTAGTCTAGTGGTTTAAAAATCGCCCGAAAAGTTCAGATGAAATCGAGGACTGGAAGACCCTTATCGAATTCTTCTCCTAAATTTATAAATGTGTTTCAGATTCCATATAATACCACTAGTTTTTGATACAAAAGTCCTGATAATAATATCTTCACAGTGTCAAATTTCAAACACTTGCCATCTTCTGGTCCGAAAATACAGATTTCTGTCCATTTTTCTCGTGAGTTACGAATTCTATCCAAAAGTCCAAATAAATCAAGGACCGGGAAACCCTTATAGCATTCTTCTCTTTAAATATATAACCGTGTTTCGGGTTCCTTTGTCGAGGGATACGAAAACTCGCTCGAAAAGTCCAAATGTAGTCATCTTCTCAATTTTATAACTGTGTTTCGGGTTCTGCGTCACATTTCAAACATTAGCCATCGTCTTGTTCGAAATACGGATTTCGGTCCAATTTAGTCGGGTGGTAAGGAGAAAATCGCCGCGAAAATGTCCAGAAGAAATCTGAGGACCAGGAGACTCTTATAGCATTCTTCTTGGCCTAAAAAAAAATTTGTGTTTCAAGTTCCACCTTCAAGATTCAAACACTATCCATCGTCGTGTTTTGAAAATTCGGATTTCGGTCCATTTTGTCGTGTGGTACCAAATCGCAACCGAAAAGTCCAGATGAAACCGAGGACCGGGAGACCCTTAAAACATTCTTCCTCCTAAATATATAACAAGGTTCGGGTCCTTGCGCGTCAGATTTCAAACACAGCCATGTGTGTCGTGCTCAGAAAAATACACTATATTGGTCCATTTTTGTCCAGGGGTAGGCAAAAAATCGCTCGAAAAGTCCATATGAAATCGAGGACGAGAGAGCCTTATAGCATTCTTCTTCTAAATTTATAAATGTGTTTTTGGGTTCCACGTCAGATTTCAAACACTAGCCATCATCTGTGTTATCAAAATATAGTATATCGGGTAATTTTAGTCGGGTGGCACGAAATTTGCCGGAAATGTGCAGATGAAATCGAAAACTGTGTTTCCGGTTCTACGTCAAATTTCAAACACGAGCCTCGTCTGGTCGAAACTGCCAGAAATATGCAATGGAATCGAGAATCGACATACCCTTACAACATTCTTCTCTTTAAATATGTAATAGTGTTTCGCGTTATGCGTCAGATTTCAAACACTAGACATCGTCTTGTTCGAAATATGGATTTCGGTCCTTTTTTTTGTCGTGTGGTACGAAATAGCCCGAAAAGTCCAGATGAAATCCAGTGGACGCGCGACCCTTATATCATTTTCTTCATATATAACAGTGTGTTTGGGTTACGTGTCAGATTTCAAACACTATGAATCGTCTGGTATGAAAATACAGATTTTGGTCAATTTTTGTCGAGGGGTATGAAAATCGCCCAAAAAGTCTAGATGAAATCGAGGACCGAGTGACCCTTAATTGCATTCTTCTTGTAAATTACGACTGTATTTCGATTTTCGGCGTCAGATTTTCAAACACTAGCATCATCTTGTTCGAAAATACAGATTCGGTCGAATTTTAGTCGGTGTACGAAAGATCGCCTGAAATGTCCGAATGAAATCGAGGATTGAGAGTCCCTTATGCATTCTTCTTCTAATTTATAACTATGTTTCGAGTTCTTGCGTCAGATTTTAAATACTAGAGCATCATCTGTTCGAAAATACGGATATCGGTCCATTAGTCGGGTGTACAAAAATCTCCCGAAATCTCAGATGAAACAGGACAAGAGACTCTTATTGCAGTTCTCTCCTAAGTTATAATGTATTTCGAGTTCCGCATCAGATTTTAAATACTAGCCATCATCTTGTTCGAAAATACGGATATCGGTCCATTTTAGTCGGGTGGTACGAAAATCTCCCGAAATGTCCAGATGAAATCTCGGACCAATAGACTCTTAATGCATACTTCTCCTAAATATATAACTGTGTTTCGGGTTCCGCTTCACATTTCTAATACAAGCTATCGTCTGGTCCGAAAATACATATTTCGTTCCATTTTTATCGGGTAGTACGAAAATCGCACAAAAGAGTCCAAATGAAATTGAGGACCAGGAATCCCATATTTCATTATTCTCCTAAATTTATAACAGTATTTCGGGTTCCACATCAGATTTAAAAAACTAACCATAGTCTAGTTCGAAAAAACGGATTTTGGTCCATTTTTGTCGAGGGGTACGAAACTCGCCCGAAATGTCCATATGAAATCGAGGACCAGGATACTCTTATAGCATTCTTCTCCTAAATTTATAATTGTATTTTGGGTTCTGCGTCAGATTTCAAACACTATCCATTGTCTTGTTCGAAAATACGGATTTCGGTCCATTTTTGTCGGGCTTACGAAATTGCCTGAATAGTCCAGATGAAAATTGAGACTGGGAAACCCATATAGAATTCTTCTCCTAAATATATAACAATGTTTTCGGGTTCATAATTAGATTTCAAACACTAGCCATCGTCTTGTTTGAAAGTACACGATTTTAGTCCATTTTTTGCGAGTATACGAAATTACCGAAAAAGTCCAGATGAAATCGAAGGACCGATAGATCCTTATTAGCATTCTTCTCCCGAAAAAGTCCAGATGAAATCGAGGACCAATAGACTCTTATAGCCATTCAATTTTTTGGTTTCCGGCGTCAGATTTCAAATCAATTGCCATCAATTGGTTCAAAAATACGGATTTCGGTCCATTTTAGTCTGGTGGTACAAAAATCGCCCGAAAATGTCTAGATGAAATCGAGGACCTGGAGACTGTAATAGCATTCTTCTCCTAAATTTATAACTTTGGTTCGGGTTCCGTGACAGTTTTCAAACACTATCCATTGTCTTGTTCGAAAATATAGACCCTTATAACATTCTTCTTCTAAAATTATAACTGTGTTTCGGTTTCTGCCTCAGATTTCAGACACTAGACATCATGTTGTTCGAAAATACGGATTTCGGTCCATTTTTGTCGGGTAGTACGAAAATCGTAGAAAAGTCTAGATGAAATCGAGGACCGATATACCCTTATAGCATTATTTTCCTAAATATATATCAGTGTTTCAGGTTCCCATCAGATTTCAAATGCTAGCCATCATCAATCAAATACTAGCCATCGTCATTTTGGTCCCTCGGGCATCGGGCGCTCGATAGGTCCAAATGAAATCGAGGACTGAGAGTCTCTTAAGAATTCTTCTTCAAAATTTATAACTGTGTTTTGGTTTCCGCGTAAGATTTCAAACAATAGTTATCATCATGTTCGAAATACGGATTTTGGTCCATTTTAGTTTAGGTGGTACGAAAATCCCCCGAAAAGTCTAGATGAAATCGACGACGAGAGACTCTTATTAGCATTCTTCTCCAAAATTTATAACTATGTTATCGGGTTCCGAATCAAATATCAAAACACTAGCCCTCATTTGGCCCCAAATACAAATTTCGTCCATTTTTGTCACGTGGTACGAAAATCATTCTGAAAAATGCATAAAAGTGTTTCGGGTTCCGCATCAGATTTAAAACACTAGCAATCGTCTGGTCCAAAAATACAGATATCGATCCATTTTAGTCAAGTGGTACAAAAATCGCCCGAAATGTCCATATGAAATCGAGGACCAGGAGACTCTTATAGCATTCTCTTCTCCTAATTTATTACTGTGTTTCAGGTTCCGCATCAAATTTCAAACACTATCCATTATAAGAAGAATGCTATAGGGGTCTGTCGTTCCTTGATATCTTCTTGAGTTTTCGGGCGAATTTTGTACCCCTCGACAAAAAAAGACCAAAATCTATATTTTCGGAATAGACGATGGCTAGTGTTTGAAATCTGATGCGGAACCCGAATAACTGTTATATATTTAGGAGAAGAATGCTATGAGGGTGTCTGGTCCTCGATTTCATTTGGACTTTTCGGCGATTCTGGTAATACACGACAAAAATGGACTAAAATCCGTATTTTCGAACAAGACGATGGCTAGTGTTTGAAATCGGATGCGAAACACTAACACATATAAATTTAGGAGAAGAATGCTATAAGAGTCTTTTGGTCCTAGATTTCATCTGGACATTTTCAGGCGATTTTCGTACCACCCAACTAAAATTGACTGATATCCGTGTTTTTAACAAAATGATGGCTAGTGTTTGAACATCTGACGCGGAACCCGAAACACAGTTACAAATTTAGAAGAAAAATGATATGAGGGCCTCTCGGTCCTCGATTTCATCTGGACTATTCAGGCGATTTTCATATCCCTCTACAAAAATGGGTCAAAATCTGTATTTTTCGGACCAGACGATGGCTTGTGTTTGATATCTGATGCGGAACCAGAAACACTTTTATATATTTAGGAGAAGAATTCTATAAGGGTCTCCGGTCCTCGATTTCATCAGACTACTCGAGCTATTTTTGTACCACCTGACAAAATGGACCGAAATCTGTATTTTCAACAAGACGATGGATAGTGTTTGAAGTCTGACGCGGAAACCCATAAAACAGTTATAAATTTAGGTGAAAAATGCTATACGAGTCTCCTAGTCCATAATTTTCATAAGGACATTGCGGCGATTTTTAACCATATGATTAAAATGGATCGACTCTATATTTTCGAACAAGATGATGACTAGGGTTTGAAATCTGACGCAGAAACCAAAACACAGTATATAAATTTAGAAGAAGAATGCTCTAAGGGACTCTCGGTCCTTGATTTTCATATGAACTTTTGAGGCGAGTTTCGTAACCCCTCGACAAATATGGACCAAAATCTGTATTTTCAAACCAAACGACGGCTAGTGTTTGAAATATGACGCGGAACCTTAAACACTAGTAATATATTTAAGAGAAGAATGTCAAAAGGGTCTCTCGGTCTTCTCGATTTCATCTGGACTTTTCGCAATTTTCGTACCATCTGAACATAAAATGGACCCAAATCCGTTTTCGAACAAGAAGATGATAGTGTTGAAAATTGACATGGAACTCGAAACACATTTTATATTAATTGGTGAGAGGAATGCTATAAGAGTCTCAGTCTGATTTCATCTGGAATTTCGAGCTATTTTCTATCGCCCGCCTAAATTGATCGAAACTAGTATTTTTGAACAGATATGGCTATTGTTAGAAATCTACGCGGAACCGAAATACAAGTTATCAATTTAGAAGAAGATGATATAAGGACTCTCGCCTCCTCATTTCATCTGACTTTTCGCATTGAGAGTTCGTAACATTCGACAAAAAATGCCCGGAAAAAATCTGTCTTTTTGGACTAGACTATGGCAATTGTATGATAATCTTGACGCCAGTATCCGTGTTTTTGAACAAAATTGATGGCTAGTGTTTGAAAACTGATGATGCGGAACCCGAAACAAAGTTACAAATTTAGAAGAAAGAATGATATAAGGGTCTCTCGGTCCTCGATTTCATCAGGACTTTTCGGGCCATTTCCGTATACCTCTACACAAATGACCATACGATGGCTAGTGTTTGTAAATCTGATGCGAAACCCGAAACACTGTTATATATTTAAGAGTAGAATTCTATAATGGTCTCCTGGTCCTCGATTTCATCTCGACTACTTCGGTGATTTCGTATCACCCGACAAAAAATTACTGAAATCCGTATTTTTGAACAAGACGATCGATAGTGTTTGAAATCTTTAGCGGAACCCGAAAACACAGTTATAAATTTTAGGAGAAGAATGTTATAAGAGTCTCATGGTCCTCGATTTCATCTGGACATTTTGACTGATTTTTGTACCAATCGATTAAAATGGATCGAAAAATCGTATTTTCAACTAAGATGATGGCTAGTGTTATGAAAATTTGACACAGAAACCGAAAACACAGTTATAAATTTAGAAGAAGAATGGTATAAGGGACCTCGGTCATACGATTTAATCGGAACTTTCGGGCGAGATTCGTACCTCGAACAAAAATGGACAGAAATCTATATTTCAAAACCAGACGATGGCTAAGGTTTGAAATTTGACACGGAAACGAAAACACAATATAAATTTAGAAGAAGAATGCTATAAGGGTCTCCTCGGTCCTTGATTTCATCTGGAGTTTGGGCAATTTTCGTACCCCTCGATAAAAATCACTAAAATCTATATTTCGAACAAGACGATTTCTAGTGTTTTAAATCTGACGCAGCACTCGAAACACTGTTATATATAGGAGAAAAATGATATAAGGGTCGCTCGCATCGATTTCATCTGGACGTTTCGGGTTTTTTTTGTAACCTCGACTAAAATGTTTCAAATATCTGTATCTTTTCTTACAAGACGATGGCTAGTGATTGAAATCTGATGGAAAACCCGAAACACTGTTATATATTTAGGAGAGAATGCTATAAGGTTCTTCTGTACATCGAATTTCAACTGGAGTTTACGGGCTATTTTTTCGGACCACACGACAATAATGGAATCAAATCCAAATTTTCCAACAAGACGATGGATAGTGCGTTGAAATCAGGCGCGGAACCCAACAAGTTAGAAATTTAGAGAAGAATGGCTATAAGAGATTCTTGGTCCTTCGATTGCATCTGGACATTTCGGGCGAATTTCGTTACCACCCAATTAAATTGGACTGAAATCCATATTTTCGAACTAGACAATGGGGCTAGTGTTGTTGAAATCTCGACGCGGAACCCGAACATATTTTAAATTTAGAAGAAGAATGCTATAAAAGAGTTCTCGGTCCTCAATTTCATCTAGGACTTTTCGTCGTGTTCGTACCCTCGACAAAAAATTGATCAAAATCTGTATTTTCGGACTAGATGAGGGCTAGTGTTTGAAATTTACGCGAACCTGAATATTGTTATAAATTTAGGAAAAGAATGCTATAAGGGTTTCGTGGGTCCTCGATTCATCTGGACTTTTTGGGCGATTTTCGTACTACCCTACAAAAATGGAAGAAATCTGTATTTTCGAACAAGAAAGTGGCTAGTGTTTGAAATCTGACGTTGTGAAGATATTATGAGGACTTTTGTTTCAAAACTGGTGGTATTATAAGGAATTTGAAACACATTTATAAATTTATGAGAAGAATTCTATAAGGGTCTCCCGATCCTCGATTTCATTTGGACTTTTCGAGCGATTTTCAAACGACTAGACTAAATGGATTGAAATCTATATTTTCGGACCAGACGATGGCTAGTGTTTGAAATCTACCCGGAATCCGAAACACTGTTATATATTTAGGAGAAGAATGCTATAAGGGACTCCTGGTCTCGATTTCATCTTGTATTTTTCGGGTGATTTTCCTACCACCCGACTAAAATGGACCGAAATTCGTATTTTTGAACAAAACAATGGCTAGTGTTTGAAATCCGACACAGAACTCGGAAACACAATTATTCAATTTAGGAGAAGAATGCTATAAGGGTCTCTCGGTCCTCGATTTCATTTGGATCCTTAGCGATTTTCGTACCACCTAACAAAAATAACAGAAATCTGTATTTTCGGACCAAACGAAGGTTAGTGTTTGAAATTTTGACGCGGAACCCGAAAGAACATTTATAAATTCTGGAGAAGAATGCTAATATGGGTCTCTCGGTCCACGATTTCATATGGAACTTTTTAGGCGATTTTTCGTACCACCAGACAAATATGGCCCGAAATTCGTATTTTCGGACCAAACGATGGCTAGTGTTTGAAATCTGAACGCAGAACCCCAAACTTAGATATAAATTTAGGAGAAGAGTGCTACAAGAATCTTCTACTCCTCGATTTCATCTGGACTTTGTGGGCAATTTTTGTTCCCTTCGACAAAAAATGGACCAAAACTGTATTTTCGGACAAACGATAGCTAGTGTTTGAAATCTGTCGCGGAACCCAAAATAGAGTTTATAAATTTTGGAGAAAAATGCTATAGGGGTTTCGCCGTCCTTGATTTCATCTGGACTTTTCAGACGATTTTCATACCACCGACAAAAATGGACCAAAATCAGTATTTCTTAGAACAGACGAGGGATAGTATTTGAGACTTCTGGTCTCTATTTTATTATATGATACTATTTCATTGTCATGTAGTTGTACTTTTAACGAAGATAATAGACACATATAATAAAATAGAGTTGTCTAATCAAGTAATTAATTACATATTTATTTGACAACTTCTATTTTGATATATATATTGTTATTATCTTTGTTTTAGAGTTTTAGTTCATAACGAAGATGATAATAACATATAATAAGATAGAGTTGTGAAATAAATATATGTAATTATTTTTTATTTGACAACTCAATTTTGTTCTTTGATATTTATTATCACCGTTTCTATAGTTCTTACTTCATATAACAAAAATAAGTTGTCAATAAAGTAATAATTACATTTTATTTTACAACTAAATTTTCTATATGTTTTTATTATTTTCATTTTGTAATTGTACTAAATAAACGAAATAAAATAACATATTAACAAAATCGAGTTGTAAATTAAATACCAACGAAGATAATAATAGTATATAATAAAATAGTGTTGTAAAATAATTATATTAAGTATTAAATTATTGACAACTCTATTTTATTTAATGTTATTATTATCTTCGTTTTATGGTTTTATTCATAACAAGATAATATAACATATAATATAGAGAGTTATCCAATAAAGTAAAATTACATATAAATTTTACAACTCAATTTGTTTATATGTTATTATTATTTTCGTTATTTAGTACAACTACAAAAGTAAACATAAATAATAAGTATAATAAAAACAGAGGATCAAATAAATATGTAACCTATTAATTTATTTGATAATTTATTTTATTATATGTTATTATTATCTTCATTTAGAGTTTGACTGCATAACCGAGATAAGTAATATCATATAATAAAATAGAGTTGTCAAATAAATATGTAATTATTACTTTATTTAACAACTCTATTTTATTATATGTTAATATTGTCTTTGTTATGAAGTACAACTATATAACGAAAATAATAATAACATAAAATAAAATAGAGTTGTCAAATAAAGTAATAAGTACATATTTATTTGATAAACTCAATTTTAGTATTTGTTATTATTATCTTCATTTAGAAGTTTGACTGCATAACAAAGATAATAATAACATATAATAAAATAGTGTTTTCAAATAAAGTAATAATTACTTATTTATTAGACAACTCTATTTTATTAAATATTATTATCTTCATTTTGTACTTGTACTCAATGACCAAGATAATAATAACATTTAATAAAATAGAATTGTCAATTAAAGTAATATTTACAAATTTATTTGACAACTCAATTTTGTTATATGTTATTATAATTTTCGTTATTAAATACAACTACATAACGAAGATAATAATAATATTTAATAAA
>PGTU02006744.1:0-13571 GCA_002896215.2 Cicer echinospermum
ATAAATAAGTAATGAACAAATAAGTAATAAATAAATAAGTAAATAAATAAATAAATAAATAAGTAAATACCTTAATAAATAAATAAATAAATTAAATAAATAAATAAATAAATACGTAACTGAATAAATAACTAAATAATAAAATAAATAATAAATAATTTAAATGTAAGTGAATAATAAGGTAATAAATTAAATGATTAGATATAATCAGTAATTGAATAAATAAATAAATAAATAATTAATCAATACGCAAATAAAGGTAAATAATAAATAAATATATAATAAATAAGATAAATGAAGAATAAATAAGTAATATTTTTTGTTATTATATATTAAATATATATGTAATGGAATCTAAATATATAATATAGGTCTTAATAATAAATTTATCTAAATAAATAATTTAAATAAATATCTAAATACATAAATTATCTAATAATAAAAATAAATAATAAAATAATAAATAATAAATAAATAAATAATAAATAAATAAATAGCATAAATAAATTAACTTAAATAAATCATTTTATAAATAAATCTAAATAAATTAATAATTAAATTAATTAATAAATCAAATAAATAAAATTATCTTACGTATTTGTACTTAAAACCCAAAAATATATTAGGTATCATCAAAATATGGGAATTATATGCTACGCCAACACAATTTCTAATTAAAATAATATATAGAATATTAAATAATGAGGGTGTATATCTATAGTCTAATGTTAAAAGTAGGTAAGCAATATGCCCCTCCGTAACAAAACTAATAGTACTTATATTATACTTAAATTGATTAATATTGTGGCAACCTTTAATTATAACTAACTAAAAATGAAGTTTTTTGGACGTAAAAGTATTGTCGGATGCCTGCTCAGTATTTAACATATTTCAGTCAGATCAGAGCTATTATTAAAACTACAAAATAAAAATAAAAGAAACACATGTACAATATTACTGCAATTTTGTGTAAAAGTAAAATTATAAGAATTAACACAGAATCACATAATGCTGCGGAGGGTACAAGGCGTAAGAGTAAGACCGACAACATGAAATATGAAAATGATTTATGAAAGGAAGGGAAGGAAATGCCACAATACATCTGACTACATAGAATTCGTAAAATTAGGAATCAACCATAGTATTTCCTAAAAATCTATCATTTCCTTTGAACATTTAAACAAGACCCTCCTTGAATAAGATAATTTCTGGCCCTAAAATTATTTTTATGAATCCTTCATTTTTTTGTGGTCTGAATTTGCAAAGGATACTATAATATTGTTATTATAATATTTATTGCCTGCTACCAAACTCAGAAAAATGAGAGGAGGAAAAACATACCTTACGTTGGTTTTGTATTTAAAATCGGAATTGGGATTGGAAATTGGAAATGGAAGTGGAATTGGAAATGGAAATTGATGGAACTTGGAAATGGAAATTGAAATCAGATGGAATTGGAAGCGGCTCTCCTTATGCGGTAATCCCTGATTGACTGCGGCTCCAAAAATTGGGATGCCAGCTATTTGGAAGGCTATATATATACATACTTTAATAATGACCTATAGTTATTATTATTATATTATTATTATTATTATTATATTATTATTATTATATTATTATTATTATTAATTATTATTATTATATTATTATTTATTAATTATATATTAATTATTATTATTATTATTCCATTCTATTAGAGCTACCTCTTGTTTTTATTTATTGATTAATCTATACATATTTATTTGTGTTTATTTTATTTTTTTTTTTGTAAGTTAAATGATGGGTTAATATTAATAATTTAAATCAATACTAAAGCAAAACACACAGACACATCTAAGAATAGAACACATATTAACACTCATAAAAAAATTAGTATGTATATTATACTATTTAAATTGAGATAATGGGAAATTGGGTGTTACATAATACCATCACGAAATCAAGATACTATAGAAATAACTACATAGTACTACAAGTTTACTAATAGGACTAGAAGTTTAAATACATCAAATTCGCAGACACAAGCGAATTGGGTTCTCACGTTCTAATGTTGCTTGATATCTGACTTTGGATCCAAGACTCGTATGTTTCGAGCCGACTATCAAATCATCTCGGTCCAATTGTGATGAAGGCGTAGTCAATGATTCTATGATAAATGGTTAGAAGAAAGCCATATGGTTTTTACTCGTTGATTTCTCTCTTTTTTTTAGTCATAGAAACTTTTGAACGAAATTAAATAAAGTTAAAGTGAGAAGATAATAGAAAAGAAATAATTTGAATGCCGAGATTTTTTTTGTGGTTAATTATAATGTTAAAATCTAATATGATTTTTGTCAACAATTTTGGATACTATTAATAAGAAAAAAAAAATTAACAAAAGGAATAATTAATAAAATGAAGTGATATAAATTGCGAGAGAAATTTTATGGTACAATAAAAAGAAAAAAAGGTTTTCAAGATACTTTTTTGTTGTTGACTAAGATGGATAAACAACAAGGATGTGTTATAACAGCAATTCCTCCTAGCTTATTGTTCTTTGGCCCAAGATAAAAACAAAAACCCCAATATTTTTTTATAAATTCTAATTTGTAAAATAGTTTTAACTAATAACTTTATCATTTAAATAAATAAAGCGAGACCAATTATTATACAATAGATAACAGAAAGATGATATTAACACAAACAACATCCAACCAATATATTTTATAATTTCTAAAGTAATTAAATAAATAGACAACAACCGCAAATACAATATAATCATCCAAGATCTAGTCATCATATAATCCTAGCCAACATAATTATATAAAATAATAATTTTAATTATTTAAATAAAATGAATTTGATTTTAAATAATAAATAAAGACAATTACTAATAAATACATATAATATTTATAATATTTTTTAGTGTTACATTAAAAATGACATATTTAGTTTTTTATACTATTCCAACAAAAGTAAATCTTTTACAATAAAAGGTCGCACATCCCATTCTTTACTAATTTTTAAATATAGAGATGAACATAATAAATTATATAACAATAATAGTATTGAATTAATTTAATTTAAATTATCTATATAATTGATGTCTTAAAATTTTCTTTTTAGAATAAATATATTCTTCCTGTTATGGTTTAGATATCTCCAAAGAAAAGAAAAAGTATATTAATTAAAGCAATATTAAAATTGAAATTTCAAGATTTTAATAACACTGTACCAAAGATACAAATAATAAGATTTATCAACAAAATTAAATACAATATAGATGTTAAAAATAGCTAATAAAAATAGAAATTAAAATTAGTATAATATATATTAAAGTAAAATATATATTATCTTAATAGATTTTTTTACTAGATATATTATTTTAATCCTAAATATTATTAAAGGGTGTATTCAAACTTTTAGAAAAACTTTAATGTTGACTTCTTTTATGTTAGATGATTAATAATGTTGGTTGTTTATCTATAAAGCCTTGATTTTTATTTTTACAATGATGATATCATAGAGTAAAGAAACAACAATAATTCATATTGCTATTGATATTGTAGCTATTTGAAATGGCTAAATTTCAATTTCTTTTTATTCATCGCCTTTTGCCGTTATTTTTTCAGGTATAAAATTTTTGTAACAAATTTTTTTGCACCTTATTTTTTTTGATATTTTTCATTACGTTAATAAACAAGATTTTATTTTTTTCTAATTAATCTGGTTTTATTTAAACTGTTACAGTTTATGACTAGTGGTGCGAGATGGACAACAAAAAAGATGTATTGAACTCATCTCAAAAGATTCCTGTTTTACTCCAGCATGCAGAAAGACGTGCCTATTTAAAATATCCGAATAAAAATGGTTTTGGACAGTGTGTTAGTGCAACCTTTTACACCATATAGTTGTATTTGCGCATATGATTGTCAAACCTAGAACAAAAATATTGATAGTTTGCTCTATATTTAATGTAAAAGCATATCAAAATATAGTTAATAAATTTCACAAATTTACAATTTATGTTTTAAAGTGCATTAAGCATTTTTGGTATCTTTATTCAATAAAACCAAAACAGAGAGGTTTTATTTTATTTTAGAAGAGATTGGTAATTTATACCATAATTAACGCACAAATTGTTAACTCCTGGATTTAAACTCGAGACAAGACGTCCAACCTAAAAATATCGCCATTCGCTAGTCAGTTGGACTAGGGGCTTAAGGACAAAAGTTGAGAGATTTATTTTAGTAATATTTTAGTTAACAAATTCATATTATAAGTAATAAGTTTTTTACATTATTTTTAAAATGTGGGGGAACAGTAATCACTAAAAAAACAATGAACAAGTTACTAAACTCTAATAACCATACCATGTATCTAGAGAAAAGGTACAAATTCATACATTTATAATTCTAAGAGAGCAATCATATAAATTTTGAAAAGTACAATCATTGAAATGTCATTGTAACGTAATGGTACAGTGTTTGCAAACATCCTTTTTTGTACTAATAAATAAAATGAATTTCAACTTCAAACACACATAACTATAGAACCTTATTCTTTGATGTCTGAATTCATGCCTCAAGCCGTCTTATCTGCTACAATTTTCCAGATACAGTGAAGTAACCAGATTTCATCCTCTAATTATATTAGATAATTTAAAGTAGCTTGAGGTGGAACTTGGAAGTGAAAATGTGCCAAAGTTTTTATATCAAAAGGAAAACTTTTAACTGAGGAAGTTTGATTAGAGAAGTAGTGATAAAGGGAAATCTGGAATAAGGAAGTTCTTATTAGAGGAAGTCTAACTAGATAAAAGTCTAGTTGGAGGGAGTTGGGTTAGATATAATCTGATTAGATAAATTCAAAAATTAGGGTAAATCTAGATCAAATGTAATCTGATCAGAGGAATGTAATATCAGAGAAATCTAATCGGATGGGGAATTCTGATTAGAGATGTCTGGTTTGATTAGATGGAAAAATGAAGAAATTACCCCATTTGACCCCTTGGGCATTACTTATTTATTGCTACGTTATCCCTTCCTGTTCTATAAAATAATCTTTGTCCTAAATTAATTATGTTAATATTTAAAATCTCTTATTTTTTAACAGTTTTAAATAAGTGTGTTATTACACAACCAAAATTATCTTTTCATACGATCAACCACGGTCTAACTAAAATTTGTATGAGGATATGCCCTTACCTAGGCTGCTTTATTTCCTAACAATAAAATCTTAATCCACGCACATCGGTCTTGAGCCCCACTAAGTCAAACCTCCACCAAATGATTTACCTCTCATTCTTAGTTTCAAAACAAACTACTCCTACTCTTAAAAAAAGTTGTGAGGTTGCCCTAAGCGTTTCACTAAACAAGAAATAAAACGTAGATATTCTTAAATAGCTACACATTTCCACAAAAGAACTAACTATCATTAAATTTTTTAAACTTAAAATTCGCTTAAATTGTTTCTTTCATAAGTAACACACCAAAAATATAAAAATTAAGTGATCGTGCATAAAAATCAGCCCATGACAACTGCTATTATTGTTTCCAATAAAATGACAGTATAACCCCACTCTTAAAAGATCAATTAATAATAAATAATAAAAGTAAAAATTCATACTTAGATATTAAAATAAAACTATGACCACATAAAATCAAAATTCCATAATTCATTTTATTTAAAAAAAATATATTGTAAAGTAAAATAGGAAAAAATAATAATTTTCTCATTTTCCTAGCTTTAGAATTGTTTAGAAATAAACTACATGTCATAGAAAAATTTATCTCCAAATCCTACACTTAGATAATCATTTCTAAACCATTTAGAAGTCATAAATTCAATTTTTCATAATAGCGATATTTTGGGATGAATTTTCTTAACAAATTCTTAAAATCACCAAAATTTGATTTTCAAGCTAAATTAAATTATATTCCCAAAATTCACTACACAACTTGGTCAAGACTGTAACACACCCAAATTATAATAATAAACTATTTTATTAATTGAATAGGAATTTAGATTATTAATTTGGTGTTAAAATATTTTATAATATATGTTGATTAGTTTTATGATTAATTTTTCCTTATAGGCATGATTTCTGTGATTGCTAGTTTTAAATAAATACTAGATTGTATGAGCGATATAAATATAAATATATTTTTACTCTTTGATCTATTTTTTTTTGAAAAAAATAATAGTATGTTAGTGTAATTATATAGTTAAAAGAAAAAAGATTTATGCGATTTTAACGTGTTACCAATTAATGTAATATTTTTTGTGTGCGTGACTGATATAAGTAATGCACGTAGTTATATTCCATTATTATAACTACTTTCTATTTTTAGTTATTTCTTATAAATAAAATCTTGAGATAAAATTGATATTTGGTTGATTTCTTTTATTTTTTTAATATACTTTTTTATGACATTGTGATTTTATATATGATTATTATGAATTAGTAATTAACATATAAAGTGTTGGTGTAATATTTATTTATTTTATACATTTTGACTATTATCTAATATGAATGCGTATTATTTATACATGTGAGTAATTTTAGAAATATAAGTATAATTGTAGATATTATTTTTGAATGTGAGAGTGTTTTGATTATTAGTAATATTTTTTTTTATTGGATTTTTTTAATTCTCTTAATTTATACAATATTAGTAATGTTTGGAAACAAATGGTGTTTGGAGGAATATTATAAAGGAGATTAAATAATTATTATGTTTATTTAACAAATTGAAACAAATAATATAGTAAAATATAAATAAAGAGACCAATGGGTTTACTCTATAACCCTAATTGTTAATAAAATAAAATAAAACAATAAGAAGGGAAGGGAGTTGGAAGGGCAGCCGTAAAGCCAAAGAGGAAACACAACAATAACCCTACATTATGACAACAATTTTAACAACCCCAATTTCTCTCTAAAAATACTCGACTTCTCCGTTTGTAGATTTCCTTTATTTTGGCATCGTTCTCCTTCACCGTAAGTCCGATTTGAGTGAAACCAACACCAAAAGACCATGTTGAAAAGTGGCTTATATTATCCACTGATTGGTTTTCTGATTTATGACCGATTGAAGGACAAAGAGTCAAGAGCAAAGACTGTTTAGGCGTCGAATCATATTCATAGGTGAAAGCGTCGAAAATAAGGTAAGGGGTGAGCGAGCGTTTGAATTCATGAGTGTAATATATTGTGATATGAAACGGGAAAACCGTATTCCCAATGATTAATCCTCCGGGGCTCGCTACGTATGGCAGTAGCCCTTTGAGGGATAAATTTAATTAATGTGAAATATGGAAATTGTGAGATTAAAAATATAAAATAGAAATATTTGTAGGGTGTTGATTGATTTAATTTTTTTGAATGTGTGACATTTGATATTCATTGGATATTTGATTTAATTTCGTTAAATGTGTGGCATTTGATATTATTGTGATATTTGATTTAATTTCTTTAAAATGTGTGGTATTTGATATTATTGTGATATTTGATTTAATTTCTTTAAATGTGTGGTGTGTGATATTATTGTGATATTGGTTGTTGAATTAATTTTATGCATATGTTTGATTAGATGAATTTAAATGATTTTATAATAAAAATAGATGTGTTGTGATAATTATATGTAATGAGGATAATGTATGATTAATAATGGTGGTGTGATAAATTTGTGATGATATATATGTTGCTGTATGATTGATGATAGTGATTCTATAAATTGTGATGATTTATGTGATGATGATGATGATGTGTTGATTAATTATGTGATTGTTATAAATTGTGATGAGAATATTGTGATTTCAATTTGTGTCTGAGATGACGGGTATTAATGGAGTATCATATACAACGAGGGGAGAAAATAAATATTGTGAATTTGTGAAGTGGAGATTATTTTGTCATCATATAGGTAGGGCCTGACAAGCCTAGCGATTCTAGGGAAGTACAACTGAATGAGCCTGATCGTGGCGGTCTGTTGTCGAGCCCTTAAGGCAAGATTGTTAGACCTTGGAGGTATTCGGGTGGGGAATTCCTAGGTGACTTGGAGGTAGCACTACCAAATGTCGGGGCTACCACGCAACACACGTTTACCTCGACTGTCACGTATATGTGTCTCGGGTTGAGTTGAGGGGATCTATGAGGACAGGGCTAATTTGAATGTCCGTCCCACCGGGATGGTGGCAAATAGTATCAAGCCTCCTAACCAAGTACTTCAGAGTTAGAATGGTACCACATTGTGAAGTAGAGTCTAAGCTTATGCATAGCATTGCATTTTCCTTGTGATTGTTTTGTTGTGATTGATGTGTTTCAAGTAATAATAATTAGATGATTTGATGCATATTATAATGAGATGATTATTTTACTTGTGTGACTTTGATGTTATAGTATGATACTATTTAATTAAATATTTTGATATTCGTAAGTGATTATGATGCGGTTCTATTATGATTGTTTGCGTGTTCTTCTTACTCATATTATACGATCAACATGATTAATGGCGTGTTCATCTTATTTATTATTATACAAAATTTATTGATGATTAATGGCGTGTTCATACTATTTATATTATACTCATCAACATGATTTCAAAACTCACCTCCTTCGTTGGTTTGTGTTTTGACTGGCTTGCCCTGCGTTGCGAAATCACAGTTATTACAGGTTAATGAGTCTCTGGAAGTTTCAGTTTGGGAGAAACCCCGCTCTGATAGGTGTACGGGAATTAAGAGTTGTAACATGTATTTATACTTTAGTTATTATAAAATGACTTTTTATATGAAACTTAGTACGAGTAAGTCTTGGGAATTAATCCAGAATTCCCTAGTGAATCAAGTTCATTGATATTGTACTATTTATAATTAAAAAACAAAAGTGAAATGTTACATGTGTATTTAGAAAATGTGATATCCTAAATAGATATTAAAGTTTTTATTCTCTTTAACAGATTTTCTTATCCGCTGCAAGTTTTCTTCAAATAATTTAGTATATATTAATTATAAATGTTTATTTGGGGTTAGGGTGTCACAAAGACAAATACTTTTCTAACACTTTAGCACTTTACAAATGATCTACCACCCATAAAATATCAAAATTTACTTTTAAGCCATAAATTCCCAAAAACTAACTTCAATCGTTAAAACATCTAAAACTATTTCTAATCATGAATCATAATAATCATAAATTTTCAATTGGAAATATGATCTAGGGAATTAAGAAGCCAATTTTTCATCGCCAAAATTGATTTCTGACACAATAAACTAAAGTTGACAATTAAAATAATTTCTAAGGTCAATACCATCACGAAATCAAGATAACTATAGAAATTAACTACATAGTACTACAATTTACAATAAGGACTAGAGTTTAAAATACATCAAATTCGCAGACCACAAAGCGATGTGGTTTCTCACGTTCTAAATGTTGCTTTGAGTATCGACCTTTCGGATTCCAAGACTCGTACTGTTCGAGCCGACTATTCAATCATCTCGGTCCAATTGTGAATGAGGCGTAGTCATGATTCTATATATAAATGGTTAGAAGAAAGCCAGATGGTTTTTACTCGTTGATTTTCTCTTTTTTTTTTAGTCATAGAAACTTTTGAACAAAATTAAATAAAGTTAAAGTGAGAAGATAATAGAAAAGAAATAATTTGAATGCCGAGATTTTTTTTGTGGTTAATTAATGTTAAAATCTAATAATATTTTTGTCAACAATTTTGGATACTATTAAAAGAAAAAAAAATTTATCAAAGGAATAATTAATAAAATGAAGTGATATAAATTGCGAGGAGAAATTTTTATGGTACAATAAAAAGAAAAAAAAGGTTTTCAAGATACTTTTTTGTTGTTGACTAAGATGGATGAAACAACAAGGATGGGGTAACAGCAATTCCTCCTAGCTTTATTGTTCTTTGGCCCAAGATAAAACAAAAACCCCAATATTTTTTATAAATTCTAATTTGTAAAATAGTTTAACTAATAACTTTATCATTTAAATAAATAAAGTGAGACAAAATTATTATTACAAGTAGATAACAGAAAGATGATAATTAACACAAACAACATCCAACCAATATATTTTATAATTTTCTAAAGTAACTATATAAATAAAATAGACAACAACCCATAATACAATATAATCATCCAAGATCTAGTCATCATAATAATTCCTAGCCAACATAATTATATATAAAATAAAATAATTTTAAATTATTTAATAATAAAATGATTTGATTTTAAATATAAATAAAGGACATTACTAATAAATACATATAATTATTTATAAATATTTTTTAGTGTTATCATTAAAATGACATATTTATTTCTTATACTATTCCGAACAAAAAGTAAAATCTTACAATAAAGGTTGCACATCCCATTCTTTACTAATTTTTAAAAATATAGAGAATAACATAAATAAATTATAATAACAATAATAGTATTGAATTAATTTAATTAAAATTATCTATATAATTGGATGTCTTAAAATTTTCTTTTTAGAATAAATATTTCTTCCTGTTATGGTTTTAGATATCTCCAAAGAAAAGAAAAGTATATTAATTAAACAGCAATATAAAATTGGGAAATTTCAAGATTTTAATAACACTGTCCCAAAGATACAAATAATAAGATTTATCAAAAAAATTAATACTATAGATGTGTAAAATAGCTAATAAAAATAGACAATTAAAATTAGTATAATAATATTAAAGTAAAATATATATTATCTTAATAATTTTTTACTAGATATATTATTTTAATCCTAAAATATTATTAAAGGGGTGTATTTCAACTTTTAGAAAACTTTAAAGTTGACTTCTTTTATTAGATGATTAATAATGTTGGTTGGTTATCTATAAAGCCTTGATTTATTTTTACAACGATATATCATAGCGAGTACAAAGAAACAACAATATTTCTATTGGCTATGATATTGTAGCTATTTGAATGGATACAATTTCATTTCTTTCTATTCATCGCTTTGCCGTTATTTTTTCAGGTACTCATTTTTGTAACAAATTTTTTTGCACCTATTTTTGTTGATAGTTTTTCATTACGTTAAATAAAACAAGATTTTATTTTTTTTTCTAATAATCTGGTTTTATTTAACTGTTACAGTTATGACTAGTGGTGCGAATGGACAACAAAAAAAGAGTAATGAACTCATCTCAAAAGATGCATCATTTTACTCCGCAGCATGCAGAAAGACGTGCTATTTAAAATACCGAATAAAAATGTTTTGGACAGTGTGTTAGTGCAACTCTTTTACACCAAATAGTTGTATGGGCGATATGAATTGTCAAACCCTAGAACAAAAATATGCATAGTTGCTCTAATTAATGTAAAAGCATATCAAAATATAGTTAATAAATTTTCACAAATTTACAATTTATGTTTAAAAGTGCATTAAGCATGTTTGGGGTATCCTTTATTTCATTAAAACCAAAACTTGAGTGGTTTTATTTTATTTTAGAAGAGATGGTAAAATTATACCATAATTATAACGACAAAATTGTTAACTCCTGGATTTAAAACTCGAGACAAGACGTCCCAACTTAAAAATATCGGCATTCCACATTTGGACTAAGGGCTTAAAGGGACAAAAAGTTGAGAGATTTTATTATAGTAATATTTTAGTTACAAATTTTCAATTATAGTATAAGTTTTTTTACATTAATTTAAAATGTGGAAACAGTAGTCACTAAAAAAACAATGAACAAGTACATAAACTCTAAATAACCATATGACCATGTATCCTAGAAAGGTACGAATTCATACATTTATAAATTCTAAGAGGCAATCATATAAGTTTTGAAAGTACGATCATTGAAAAGTCATTGTAACTTAATGGTAACAGTGTTTGCAAAACATCCTCTGTTGTACTAATAAATAAAATGAATTTCAACTTCAACACACATTAAACTATAGAACCTTATTCTTTGATGTCTGAATTCATGCCTCAAGCCGTCTTATGCTGCTACAATTTGCTAGAGATTACAAGTGAGTACCAGATTCATCCTCTAATTATATTAGATAATTTAAAGCTTGAGGTGGAACTTGGAAGTGAAAATGTGCCAAAGTTTATCAAAAACGAAAAACTTTAACCTAGGAAGTTTGATAGAGAAGTAGTGATAAAGGAAATTTGGAATAAGGAAGTTCTTTATTAGGAAGTCTAACTAGAATAAAGTCTAGTTGGAGGGAGTTTGGGTTAGATATAATCTGATTAAGAGTAATTCAATAATTAGGTAATCTAGATCAAATGTAATCTGATCAGAGGAATGTATATCAGAGGAAATCTAATCAGAGGAATCTTACCCTTGGGCATTACTTATTTATTGCTTTCTATCCCTTCCTGTTCTTATTACAAGTATCTTTGTCCTAATTAATTTATGTTAATATTTAAAATCTCTTAATTTTCTAAGTTTGTTAAATAATGTGTTATTACACAACAAAAATTATCTATTTCATACCATCAAACCAACGGTCTAACTAAAATTTGTTTCTTTCATAAGTCAACATCCAAAAATATAAAAATTAAGTGATCATGCATAATAAACAGCCCATGACAACTGCTATTATTGTTCCAATAAAATTACAGTATAACCCCACTCTTAAAAAATCAATTAATAATAAATAATTAAAAGTAAAAATTCCAATACTTAGATATTAAAGTAAAACTATTACCTTATAAAATCAAAATTCCATAATTCAATTATTTATAAAAACAAATATTATTGTAAATTAAACTGGGAAAAAATAATAATTTTCTCAATTTCCTAGCTTTAGAAATTGTTTAGAAATAAACTACATATCATAAAAAATTTATCTCCAAATCCTAACACTTAGATAATCATTTCTAACCATTTAGAAGTCATAAACTCAATTTTTCATAATAGGATATTTTGGGATGAATTTTCTTTTCAAATTCTAAAATCACCAAAATTTTGATTTTCAAGTTAAATTAAATTATATTCCCAAAATTCACTACACAACTTGGTCAAGACAAATACTTTTCTACACACTTTAGCACTTTACAAATTATCTCCCACCCATAAAACATATCAAAATTTACTTTAAAGCCATAAAATTTTCAAAAAACTAACTTCAATCGTTAAAATCATCCTAAAACTATATCTAATCGATCGAATCATAATAATATACATTTTCAATTGAAATATGATCTAGACATTAAGAAGCAATTTTTCATTGCACAAAAATTGATTCTTGACACAAATAAACTCGTTTGACAAATTAAAATAATTTTTCTAGGTCAATACCATCACAAAATCAAGATAAATATAGAAATAACAACATAGTACTACAATTTACTAGAAGGAGTAGAAGTTTAAAATACATCAAATTCGTAGACACAAAGTGAACGTGGTTTCCCATGTTCTAAATGTTGCTTTGAGTATCCGACCTTTGGATTCCAAGACTCATATGTTTCGAGCCGACTATCAAATCATCTCGGTCCAATTCTAAATGAAGGCGTAGTCATGATTCTATGATTAATGGTTAGGAGAAAGCTTGATGGTTTTTACTCATTGATTTTCTATTTTTTTTTTAGTCATAGAAACTTTTGA
>PGTU02006747.1:0-10016 GCA_002896215.2 Cicer echinospermum
ACCTGCCCAAGTTAAAAGTTTAGGTGGAAACCTGTATGGATATGTGCTGGTTGACGATTATTCTAGATTCACATGGACTTACTTTTTAGCTCATAAAAGTGATAGATTCTCTGTTTTCAAAAAAGTTTGCTGCTTTAGTACAAAATGAGAATGATCTGAAAATTGTTTCAATAAAAAGTGATCATGGAGGTGAATTCCAAAATGATCTTTTTCAAAATTATTGTGAATCAAATGGAATCAACCACATCTATTCAGCCCCTAGGACACCACAGCAGAATGGGGTAGTGGAGAGGAAAAATAGATCCCTAGAAGAGTTAGCTAGGACCATGCTTAAGGACTCCAACCTACCTAAGTACTTTTGGGCAGATGCAATTAGTACAGCCACTCATATTGTGAATAGAGTACTGATTAGACCACTTCTTAAGAAAACACCCTATGAGCTGTACAAGGGTAGAAAACCAAACCTTGTCTTACTTTAGAATCTTTGTTTGTAAAGTGCTTTGTTTTGAAACAAATGCAAGAACACCTAGGAAAGTTTGACCCTAAGGCAGATGAAGAATCTTTCTAGGATACTCCCAAACTAGTTAAAGCTATAGAATCTACAACAAAAAGAACAAACCATAGAAGAGTTAGTTCATGTAAAATTTGATGAATCTTTTACAGAGAAGTTGAACAAAGACTCCTTCTAAGTGTTAATGATATTTTGGATGATGTTGTAGATCTGAACCCTAGAAACACCTATAACTAATCCTCCCACTAGTGCAGAGACTCATAGACCCTATAGAACCTTTAGAACAGTGAGTTACCTAAAATGGAGAGATTCATAGAAACCACCCCATTAGACAACGTCATAGGTGACATCTCTACTAGAGGTGTGGTCAACTAGAGGAAAGAAAAGAAAGAAGAAAAAAAAAAAAAAAAAGAAAAAAAGGAAAAAAAAAAAAAAAAAAGAAAAAAAAAAAAAAAAAAAAAAAGAATGAAAAAAAAAAAAAAAAAGAAAAAAGAAAAAAAAAGAAAAAAGAAACCTTAGAGAAAGTCTGTAACCTCACAGCCTTTGTGTCTCAGATTGAACCTAAGAACATTAAGGAAGCCCTTTTAGATAGTGACTGTGGTACTTGCTATGCAAGAGGAGTTAAACCAGTTTTGAGAGGAAACAAGTGTGAGTTGGTACCTAGGCAGAGGGTAAGCATGTAATAGGTACCCAGTGGTGTTCAGAAATAAGTTAGATGCAGAATGGTGTGATAACTAGATAAGCCAATTAGTTGCAAAGGGTTATAGTCAAGAGGAGGGAATAGTTTTGATTGAGACCTATAGCCCCTGTAGCTAAGACTAGAAGCCATAAGGATTTATGGCTATGCATAATCATGGACTTCAATCTATATCAAGATGGATGTGAAGAGTGCATTTCTCAATGGAGACCTACAAAGAGAAGTTTTTGTGAGTCAAACACCAGGTTTTGAAAATCCAGATTTTCCTACATGTGTATAAACTCTCAAAGGCCCTCTATGGGTTAAAACAAGTCCAAGAGCTTGTATGAGAAACTCAGCACTTTCCTCATTCAACAAAATTTTTCAAGAGGAATGTTGATAGGAGACACTCTTACAAAGAACTATGAAAAATGACATCTTGCTGGTCCAAATTATGTGATGACATATATTTGGATCAACAAATGATAATAAACTTTGCAAAAGAATTTGAAAACTTAATGAAAGTAAATTTGAAATTCAATGATGGTGACACTGTCATATTTCTTGGGATTTCAAAATACCAAAGCCAAGCAACGCATTTTCATAGTCAATCCAAATTATGTTCTGATTTGATAAAGAAATTATAACTTGATAACTTAAGTCCATATACACCCATAGTCAAGGAAATTCTTAGGACCGAGATTGAAATAGCAAACCTGTAGATGTAACTAATTTCGTGGTATGATTTGGATCTCTGCTCTACCTTACAGCAAGCCACCAGATATTTGTTCAGCGTTTGCATGTGTGCACGGATCAATCGAATCCGAAGGAATCGTCACCTCAGTAGCAGTAAAGAGAATTTTCAGATACTTGGTAGGTACTAAAAGTCTTGGTTTGTGGTATCCAAAATGGTCAACATGTACTTTGGTTGGTTTATTCAGACTCAGATTTGCTGTTTGTAAACTTGACAGAAAGAGTACCTCAGTACTTGTCATCCTACTTGGTAATTCTCTATAGTGTCCTGGTTTAGTAGAAGCAAACAAGATGCAATTGTCTACTGCAGAAGCTGAATACACTAGCAGCTGGGAGCTGTTGCTCAAATTTATGGATGAAACAGCTCTAATGGACTCGGTGTCGATTTGTGGAACGTCCAATTATGTGTGATGAAACAAGTGCTCGATCGCATAACAAGAACCCTGTAATGCATCTAAGACAAAACATATTGAGGTAACGCACCATTCATAAGAATCATTTCAGATGGAGTCACAACTCAATATGTGAATACTACAGACAGCTAGCAGATATCTCACGAAGCATACAAAGAAAGCTTTTTGACATAAGATGAATAACTAGGGATCATTGATCCTAGTGAATATAAGTTTTTTTTTATTCTGGTATTTATCAGTGAAGTTTTCCAGATTAATCGAGTTGGAAATCGATTACCTGATGAAAATTGTTTATAAAATCGATTTGGAAATCGATTTGGACAGCCCAGACTTCAGATTTCTTGGAAAATATTTTGTAAAAATCCCGAGCATCGATTTGGAAATCGATTGATTCAGTGTTCAGTATTTGACTTTTGGGACAATCGATTTGGACATCGATTTAGTAAAACGGAAAATCGATTTGGGAATCGATTAGGCATATGACCGTTGCGAACTTTTTTACTAGCCGTTGGACATCATAATTACACAATCGATTAAGGATTCGATGTAACGGTAACCCAATCGATTTGGAAATCGATTGACAAGGGTTACAGTATAAAAAGGTAAAGGACAAAATCGATTTCTTCATCAGTTTCTCAGATTTTTCCAGATTTTCCAGTTTTTTCCTGTTTTTCACTCTATCTGCTTCACTGCTCTGCATCTTCATCAGTTTGTTCATTCTATATTCATTCTACCTACATTCAATCTAGTTTGTTGCGATCATGGCTCGTGTGAAACAAACCCAGCCACATACACCTTCACCTTCTTCATCTTCAACAAGTGAAACTCCTTCACCACCTCAAACACTAACAAAGAGGGTTCCGATTCCAACTCACAAGATTCTTGCTAGGGACAAGGGAAAGGCTCCTGCTCCTATTCCAGATAAGATCAAGAAACGTAAGGATCCTCCCACTGAGAAATTAATTGCTGATGCAATGAAGGAGATTACTCAAAAGCGAAAGAAGCAACTCATTTCTTCACCCCCTGCAAAGAGAAACCCATTTCTTCACCCCCTGCTAAGAAGGTCCCTGCACCAAAAGAAAAGGAACCTCAATCCTTCATATCACCTGATTTTGTAAAAAGAAAAATCCATGAAGCAAGGACAATGGATTTTCCTTATTTTGATAATGTCGAGTTCACTTTTCAGGATCACCTTCAGATTCCAGTGACTTTGGAACTTTCTTTCGGCACACTTGGACTGTTACCTAAGCTGATCAGGAATTCTACTCATCTTCTCAAGGTAACTGAAGAAGTTTCACTCTCAATCAAAGGGAAGAAGATTGCTATGGACTTTCGACGATTTCTCTACCTTTCGATTGCCTTTTTACGAAGTCCACTTGATGAAAGTCAGAAGCTAACACTGCTGACCAAGGTTGGGAAGAGTTATGGAAGACACACAGCAGTTAAAGACCTGGTCGATGGGTTTGTTGAATCGGTGCACTGCCCATTGGTCAATGAGTCCAACATAGAATGTTGATGTCATGCCTTTATCTGTTAGTGCAAGATCAGAAATTCACGCAGTAGTTCAAAAGGTTGGACATACTACTGCGGATGGGGATTATCGTAAAGGAATTAAGGATGAGCGTGGACTTGGATAGTCATCAGGCATATGTGGGGAAGTTTTCGAGACTAAGCTCATGCTACCTTACCGCAAACTGATCACCAAGATTCTCAAACGCTTCAAGGTCTCTTTGGTAATGAAGAATCTGTTCGAAGACCACCCTATTTTTGGAGAATCAATTGTGAATCAGATGCAATTGAAAAAGGTACAAGGAATTTGCGATGAGATCACAGCCTGCAGCTGAGCCAGCACAGCCTCCACCTTCCACCTCCGCCTCAACTGAAACTGTCCCTGCTACTCCTGCTATTGTTGATTAAGATTTTGAATTTATTGCAGCTCAGCATGCGCATTAATGCCAATGTGTTGGGAATTTCAGTCCAGAGTAGAAGCACGCCTAAGAGTATGCAAGCCTCCTTGAACTCAGGTTGTTCAAAATGTGGATGAGATTCAGGCACACCTCGCATCAAACTGCATTTGAAGACGTTGCAGACATGGTCGCCAGCAGCTGAGGAACTAACCCAGATCCCCTAGTTAACCCTGAGACTACGAAGAGGAGACACCTGCTGAGGTAAATACACGTCTCAACCCACTTCCTTAGATAATAGTGAGCCCAGCCTAGATTAGGAGATTAGGTTTTAGGATCTATGCTGTTTTGCCATGTCTTGCTGTATTCTTGTGATTTTTTTTAATGCATAGACAGTTTTATTCCATCTCTAGAATTCATTTGATATGTTCATAAATTGCTATGATTGTTTTGACTGTTTTTTACTCTAATACACAATTAAAAGGTTTCAACCCCCAATCTTATGGTCTTTAACATAGGGGGAGGAATTATTTTCTGCCTTTTTGCCTTAACTGACAAAGGGGGAGAAATATTATAACTTTGATGCTTATAATGTCTGATATTTGTTCTTTTTTCTTTCTGATATTTTAAATATATGCTCTAACACTTGTTAATTAATATATGTTGGTATTAATATGATCTGGGCTCATATGATCTGATCTGATATGCTCTGATACATGCTCTGATATGATCATTCAACATAATTTTATGATGCTATAAATGATGTTAATAATATGTCCTGAAATTGCTCAAGTTACAATTTATATGAATTGTCAATTATGCCAAAAAGGGGAATTGTTGGATTTTGATCCTTGATTCCTAATTTTGACACCCCCCCCCCCCCCCCCCCCCCCCCCCCCCCCCCCTTAATTAATAATTCAACAATGCATAAATACATGATAAATCTAATATTTGAATTGAGCAAGATTTAGGAACCATAATCCAATCCTACACACTTGGATCGAATTGCTTGGAACACAAGAAATCAACAAAAGTTGAATTCTGACTATGTAAATCGATTGGGAAATCGATTTCATAACAAGGGGTGTAAGGAAATCTTAAGTGTTTGTAAATGTGAATCGATTAGGCAATCGATTAGCTTAATTAAACATGAAAACTGCACAAGTCAGTAGCCTCTGATTTGGAGAGTAATCGATTGAGCAATCGATTGAACATTTCACAAATCAAACTGATGGTAACACATCGATTGGTAAATCGATTTGAATGAGTCACAGTGGCACTCCAGTGCTGAGGAAATCGATGGCAAATCGATTGACGAAGTATCATTTGAAAAATGACCTCACCTGTGACAAATACAATCGATTGGACAATCTATTGTTAACACTTTTCAATTTTTGATAAAGTTTGGTTGCAATCGATTGGGAAATCGATTGAACTAAACACCAGGTAAAAACTTTTCAGGAACATGCTACCAAAGCGATTGGGCAAGTCGATTGACATCAAATAGCTGAGTCACTGTTTGAATTAAATCGATTGGGCAATCGATGATATCAAATAGCTGATCACTGTTTTGAATTAAAATCGATTGGGCAAATCGATTGACATTAAAACTGAGTCACTGTTTTGAATCCAATCGATTGACACATCGATTGACATCAAAAACCTGAGCCACTGTTTTGAAAACAATCGATTGGCAAATCGATTGAATTAAACTTTTTATAAACACAGTGAACTCTGAGATTGTGACCAAATTGACTCTGTGTTTATACATCGACTCTGAGATTTGACAAATCGATTGAGTAATCGATTGATACTACTTTTTATTGAAACAGTTTTCCCAGAAATCGATTAGGAAATCGATTTATGCAAGTCTGGACATGTTCTACTGAAAAGTGTTGTTTTAAAGAATCGATTGGTAAATCGATTAGCTTGTATAGTTTCAAGATTAAAGAAAACCAAGACTCGCGAAATCGATTGGCAAAATCGATTAAGCATATGTTTTTAACTTTACAAAATCGATTGGGAAATCGATTTAGTAGTTGGTTTTTCAGAAACTATATAAGATGTCTTTCAATCTTTATTCTAACAACTTTTACATAAACATTTCATAACTTTCATAATTTCTCATAGTGCTCTTAACGGTTCATAACAACAAACTAACAACTTCATAATTGTGATTACAGATCTCAATACAGTTTGTTGACAATCTAAGAGAAATGATAATGTGCTCATGAACAAGCTCGAATATCCAGATTTGTGAGGAGCAACATTCATAAAGATTGAAGACTCTTTTGTTTTACATCTTTTATTCATTCTGTAATAAATCTTTGAAGGAATAGAACGCAAGAAAAGCCAGCTTGAAACTGGTGACTACTTTCTTGGTTGAGAGGGCTCAACCAAGAAAGAGTTGTACTTTGATTCTGTGATAGGCTGCTGAGTGTCTACAAGGATCAGAGGGTATTCAATAGGAAAGACATAATTAGAGATTGATAGGTTTCAGGGAGGAAACTGGAAAATCTTTGTAATTGATTCTTTCTATTGAAGGAGAAGAAATCTGAAATCCGATTGGATTTTCAGGACTGGACGTAGGTTGTTGTGGAACAACCGAACCAGGATAATCTCTGTGTCTTTCTTCTCTAACTCTCTCTCTTTAATTTTTCTATATTGCTAACTTTGCATGCCTCAAAATTTAAATTCCGCTGTGCGCTTGATACTGATTAATTTTGTAACGTAAACTGATATATTTTCTGTTATTGCGAGGTCACTGATACCAACAATTGGTATCAGAGCCAACTTCTTGAGAGGTAACACTTATAAGAAGATGGCCTCGACTGACGTTCTGGGAGAAGGCGCTTCGTTAGCACGTCCACCAGCTTTCAACGGTACAGCCTACATGTACTGGAAGCAAAGAATGCTCATATTCCTGGAAGCAAGTGGCATTGACATCCTTGATGCTGTTGAAAACGGTCCATATATCCCCAAGATTGCAGGAACGAATGACTCAATGATTCTTAAAGCCTAGAGCCGACTGGTCCGATGAAGACAAAAAGAAGGTTGGTTTCAATGCGAAGGCGAAGAACATAATCACATCAGCCCTATGTGCAGAAGAGTTCTTTAGAGTATCCAATGCAAAGTCAGCAAAAGAGATGTGGACATCCTCCAAGAAACGCATGAAGGTACTACTGATGTTAAGAGAGCTCGCGTGAATACGCTCATGCACGAATATGAATTATTTAGCATAAAGAAAGAAGAGTCAATCAGTGATTTGCAAAACAAGATTCACACACATTGTCAACAACCTGCATGCACTAGGAAAATATGTGGATAACGAACAGCAGATTGGAAAGATTATGAGATGTTTAACCAGAGAATGGCAGCCCAAGATTACCGCAATAGCTGAGTCTAAGGATCTAGCGAAGATGAACGACAGCAACATTATTGGAAAATTAAGGGAACATGAAAATGGAATTACAATCGACTGGATGAAGCTGAAATGGAAAGTAGGAAAAAGAAAGGTTTATCTCTGAAGGTTCAAGCAAATCAATCCAAAACTGAATCCGATAGCTGCTCAAATGAATCCAGCAGTGACAATGAAGAACCAGAAATCGGACTGCTTGTCAAGAAATTTAAGAAATTTCTGAAGAAGAAAGATAACAAATTCAGAAAACCATCCAGCTCCAAGACCAGTGAAAACAAGCAAATTACATGCTATGAATGTGGAAAGAGTGGTCACATAAAGTAGAATGCTACAAATTGCAGAACAAAATAAAGCTGCAAAATCAAAAGGCAAAGAACCAGTCACCAAAACAAAGAAGGCGTATATTGCTTGGAACGATAACGATGAATCCTCTGCCTCTTCGGATGAAGAAGAAGCCAATATGTGTCTCATGGCAAATCAGATTCAGAATCAGAAAATGAGGTTAGTTCACAATCCAATCCAACCTATGATGAACTTCAAGAAGCTTTCAATGAATTGCATGATGATTACGTGAACTCCATAAAACAGTTGTTAAGCACAAAGAAAATGCTTGAACAAATGAATGTTGAGCATAAAAAATTGAAAATTTATGTGAACAATTGAAAAAAGGATTCACAAGAAAAATCTGCAAAGTGCATTGAACTTGAAAATACAGTTGCATCATTAAAATCTGATTTGTTAAAGTTTGCTAATAGTAAAGATAAACTGAATGACATACTTAGCAATCAAAGACATGTTCATGAAAAATCTGGTTTAGGATATACACCAAACATGCATGTTAAAAGGAATAAAATAGATATGGTATTTGGTTATATGCAAACCAGAAGTGTCAAACATGGTCAAAATCTGCTATTGCTAAGAATATGTATGATATCTTTACTAAGCCAAATCACCATTCATCCTTTAAAGGCAAGTGTCATTTCTGTTGCAGAAATGGACATTTGTGTCAAATCTGCAAGTTTAAAAAATTTAGCCAATAAGGATGGAAGCAAATTTGGACTGCAAAGAAATCTGTGTTTGACACTAAACCAAACAGGACCCAATTTAGATTGGGGACCTAAAACAAAATTCTGATTTTTGTTTTGCAGGTGTGCTTGACATCCACTAAGCACTCATGGTATTTGGATAGCGGATGTTCTAAGCACATGACAGGGGACAATCCAAATTCCTGTCCTTGACATTAAAGGAAGGAGGCTTTGTCAAATATGGAGACAACAATAGAGGAAAAATTATTGGAATTGGTGACATAGGCAATGAGTCAACTACAGTGATTAAGAATGTATTTATATGTTGAAGGACTCAAGCATAACTTGCTAAGCATAAGTCAGCTATGTGACAAAGGTTTTCAAGTAAGTTTTCACATCCCAATCATGCATCAATTGAACATAAAGATGACAAAAAAACATAAGCTGATTGGTGACAGAATTAACAACATCTACATGTTGGATTTCAATTCTTGTACCAAGTGCTGTATGTTGTTGTTATCAAACCAAGATGAAACATGGCGTGGCATAAACGCATTGCTCATATTCATATTAATCACTTGAATAAGCTTGTTAGCAACAGCTAGTAATAGGACTCAGCCAATAGGAAGTTTTCTAAGGATAGGTTGTGCGATTCAATGTGAGAAGAGTAAACTGGTTAAGACTCCATTTCCCTCTATAGATTTAGTTAGAACAAATAGAGTTTTACAACTAGTTCACATGGACCTCTTGGACCTGCCCAAGTTAAGAGTTTAGGTGGAAACTGTATGGATATGTGCTGTTGATATTTATTCTAGATTCACAGGACTACTTTTTAGCTCATAAAAGTGATCCATTCTCTGTTTTCAAAAAGTTGCTGCTTTAGTACAAAATGAAGAATGATTTGAAAATTGTTTCCAATAAAGTGATCATGGAGGTGAACTTCCAAATGATCTTTTCAAAATTATCGTGAATCAATGGAATCACCCATCTATTTCAGCGCCTAGGACACCACAGCAGAATGGGGTAGTGGAGAGGAGGATAGATCGCCTAGAAGAGTTTAGCTAGGACCATGCTTAGGACTCCAACCTAACCTAAGTACTTTTGGGCAGATGCAATTAGTACACCACTCATATTGTGAATAGAGTACTGATTAGACCAACTCTTAAGAAAACACCCTATGAGCCTGTACAAGGGTAGAAAACCAAACCTGTCTTACTTTAGAATTTTTGGTTGTAAGTGCTTTGTTTTGAACAATGGCAAGGAACACCTAGGAAAGTTTGACCCTAAGGCAGATGTAGGAATCTTTCTAGGATACT
>PGTU02006753.1:0-14452 GCA_002896215.2 Cicer echinospermum
GTAACGACAAAGCTGCGTGTTATTGTATACTTAGAAACACTCATGGATTACCTTGTGCATGTAAGTTAGCATGATACAAGCTGGAATGTGTTCCAATTCTATTAGATATTGTTCATATACATTGAAGGAAATTAACCATGAATAGTGATCAAGAGGAAAAAAAGTTAGCATATGATTCAGTGTTGGACATTACATCAGAGATGAATATAATTTAAAAAACATGGAAAACACTTAATCTTTTTGCTGGAATGAGAGCATTAAAGATCAAGTTGCGTGAAATAGCATATCCAAAGACAACATCAATGTCTGCACCACTGGATAAGATCAAAACAAAAGGTGGCGTGAAGAGGAAAAAAAATGCAATAAGTCGAAGGGATTTGACGTTTATCGCGACCCTTCATATTTTGAGCATGTTGATGCATTTTATTATGATAATGAAAATACTCAAGTTTCTCGGCAATGACCCATGAAAGCATCCCAACAAGCATCCAAACAAGTCTCCAAGCAAGCACCTCTGACAAGTCAAGTTAGAAAATATTTCGACGAGTTTTCTCCTCTAATTCATCCATATATTGAAGACATAGTTAATGTTAAAGCAGATGAGAACTGTGGATATTGTGCTATTGCTGCTTTACTTGGTCATAGTGAAGAATATTGGAGCATTGTGCATCGACAGTTGTATAGAGAGATTAAGTCCAAACCTGGTTTTTTATGTTGCATTATTCAAGAAACGTTTGCAAGAAGTGACATACTCTTTACTTGTAACTGATTTGGGAAACCAACCAAACGAGAAGTGGATGAGCATTCCAGACATGGGTTACGTGATAACAACCAAATATAATCTCGTTCTTGTTACATTGACAAAAAAAATTTGTTTTTATTACTTCCACTTGTATGACATTGGAAGAAGCACCGTAGTGATGAGTCTACATCATGAGCTATAGCTTATGCAGGACACCTACAATATCGAGGTTCATTAGATTTAGAAAATACATCATATTATATATCTTTGGTAGAAGATTGACACTTTTGATTTAAAGTTTTATTTCATATATATGTTGTTTTCAGTTAGTTAGTTTATTTCCTCTGCAGTTCACATTCTTTACCCGACTAATCCTGTTGGGCTATCTCATTTTGAGAGCTCTACTAATTGCAATACACTATATAACATTACATCATTAAATTATAATTTATTTTTTCAACTATACCATAAAAATTTTCATAAATCAATGATAGATATTATAACCATATGATAAATTATGGATGAACATTTTATAACAACTATTTATTTGATCCACAATTATTAATACAATTTTGCTTCCCACACTCCTCAAATTACTTCCCACACCCCTCAATTTTTAAAAAACCCAAAATACCCAAACTACCCTTCCCTCTATATTCACTTTAACCACTCATCTTCTAACTTCATCATCTTCATCTTCTATAACCTAATACCTTCATCTTCATTAACCTAATACCTTCATCCTTCATCTTCAATCATCTACTTTCTTGAATCAAGTAATCAATCAATCTTCAATAATCTTCAACACCATCTTCAATCACTTCAAGCATCTCTTCAATCAAGTAAGTGTTTTCGTTTTCTGGGTTTAACTGTCTGGGTTTTGAATTTTCATGAATGGGTTTTGAATGTTCATCAATGATTCTGGGTTTGATGGTGTTTTCTGGGTTTTGAATGTTCAAATACGTGAAGTGAAATCAAGTACGTGAACTCAGATCACGTAGGTGAGTTCACGTAGGCTGATGGAGTTCACGTACGTGAACTCAGATCACGTAGGTAGACGTGAACTCAGTTAACGTAGTCTGATGGAGTTCACGTACGTGAACTCAGATCACGTAGGTGGACGTGAACTCAGTTAACGTAGTCTGATGGAGTTCACGTACGCGAACTCAGTTCACGTAGGTGATGGAGTTCACGTACGTGAACACAGTTCACGTAGGTTGCTGAACACGAACTCAGTTCACGTATGAGTTTATGCTTGCCCCTGTTGTGGTTTATGTTATATTGCTATGTTGTTTTGATAATGATTATGATTTGTTTATGCAGAAATGGTGCGCACAATGTTTACTGATAGAGAGGGTCGTATTATACTCGACCAAGGGACTGATAGAGAGGGTCGTGTTAGACCAACCGCTTCTGCACGGGCTCACCGTGCTCAGCGTGAATTGCGTGGACAGCGAAGATTACGGAATCAACAAGTAGAACATGCGCAACCAGAACAGGGGCAAGCAGAAGAGGCCCAAGCGGATGAGGCCCAACCTGAAGAAGTCCAAGCGGATGAGGTCCAGGCTGAAGAGGTCCAAGCGGATGAGGCCCAACCTGAAGCAGATGACGGATATCCTGGTGGTCCGGTTGACAGGTCTGTCCTAAGGACATACGGGGATCATGTTGCGACACGACTATGAGACGGCGTGGTAAATTTCTGAATCAAATTAAATATTAAATATTTGCTTAATGTGTTTGAACTTATATTTGTTTGGTTAATTTATTTCAGGATCGCAGAGAGTTAATGATTTTTAGCAATGGCAAAAAATTAAAAGAAGCTGTCATTGAAAATCAAGAGGTTGAGGAACTTGTTAAAAGTTTTGGTTTATATACATTGCTAAAATGCAGCTATGAGATGATCGACAAAAGTCTAATTTATGCCTTTGTTGAGAGATAGCATCGCGACACCAACAGCTTTCATCTTCCAATTGGGGAGATGACCATTACTTTGGACGATGTCTCTTCGCTGCTGCATATACCCATCACCGGTGCATTCTTCAGCGTTAATATATTTAACAAGGATGACGCTGCAGAGTTGTTGGGTGAGCTTCTTGGGGTGAGTCTGGCTGCTGCATATGCTGAGTTTAACTTGACGCGGACAACCACTGTTCGGTACAGTTGGTTGCTTGACGTATACCATCAGCGATGTGCTGATCAGCATTGGCAGATGGCTGCGAGGGCATTTCTTTTATTTTTGGTGGGTTGCACCTTGTTCAGCGACAAGAGTGCCTTCGCAGTGAGTGTTGCCTACCTTGAATGTTTCAGAGACCTCAACTCATGCGGAGGATATGCATGGGGTGCTGCTGCGCTTGCTTACCTATACGACAATCTTCGAGAAGCGAGTATGCATCAGACTAGAACAGTATCAGGGTATCTGACACTATTACAGGTATTTGCGCTTGCTTTCCTGGTTTGATTTATTTCCTGGTTTGTTGCTTTATTGATTTTTGAATATCTTATTGTATATGTGCAGGCGTGGGTGTATGAGCATTTTCCAACATTATGTGCGAATTGTTGTAGACTATCTCAGGTTTATGATGAGGACTATCCGAGAGCACTTAGATGGAAGCCAAAACGTGATAAAGGTTTGGTTGTTCCATTTAGGAAAGCACTGGACGAGATTGATGTTGATGGCATATGTTGGACACCCTACAGAGAGCATAGGCCGAAGCGACCATTTGAGGTTGTTTCATTATTCAGAGGGTGGATACGCTGGGGTCCCAAGATGTATGCTCACTTGCCAGATAGGGTATTGCGTCAATATGGACATGTTCAAACCATCCCTGGTTCACCTTTGGAGATAGTAGGTCAGACGACCACACCAGAGGAAATGGACATCATGTTTACGCAATACGCTGTACATGTAGTTGACGTTGGGGCAGTTGTACACAGACCTGCAGACTGTGCAGTTGAGTACATGGACTGGTTTCGTCGGATTTCTCATCCATATATCATTCGTAGAGAACCAGTCTATGTAGCACCTTCGGTTGCAGAACCCGCCGATGATGATCAGGCTTCAGAAGAAACAACGGTAAATTCATTTAAATTTAATTTATAACTTTATTAAATTAAATAGTCATGTAATTAATTAATGTATTTTTTAATGCAACGTCGAGCAATACAAATTGCAGAGGAGCTTCTTGGTCGACAGCTGGTATTACCTGATGGCATCGCACTCGTGAATGAATTAATTTTGATATTGCGATCTCAGAGGGGTGGTGGTAGAGATTGGACTCATGTAGTGCCATATCGTAGGAGACATAGACAGACTTAGGATATTTACTTTCGATATTTATTTTGGATATGTATTTTGGATATGTATTTTAGATATCTATTCTGGATTTCGATATTTTGGTTACAGATATTTTGGATATATTGGATATCTATTTTGGATTTCGACTATATTAATTAAACAATTCAGTTTACAACTTCAACAATTCATACAATATTATTTGAATTCATACAATATTTTGGATATTCATTATATTTGAATTCAACAATTCAGTTTACAATAACTTCATTTATAGTTTCTGGAAATATCTGCAACCAATGTTGCATGCGATCCCCGTAAATAAATTCCCATTGTCGTGCTTCTTCATTGCAATAATTTTTTCACAAATTACTTGCTGGTGGTATAGGGGAATATGACTTTAAGTAAACCTGTTAAATTACATAACAATTATAAATCAATAACAATTATAAAGTGAATTATCAATAACAATTATAAAGTGAATTATCAATAACAATTTAATATCACAATTAATACCTGTACGAAATGACAGTTGTTAACAAATGCAATAACAATCACACGATGATCTGACATAGATGTTGGTGGTGGACTCCGAAGTGGAAAATATGTTTGTGATTGGTTAAGTGATAATGCGACGACAACCACGTTAAACTTCGAAGCAATCACATATCCCATTTCTGGAAGTGTCATCCAATTATCCTTCGACGCAACTTGCTCAACATACACATTGTGTATAAGTTGTCGAACATAATTTTCTCCACCAAATAGTATCTCGTAATGAGACATGAACTCTTGAAGCTCTATCACACACTGTTGACGGATGAATGCCCAACAATTCTCACCCATTCCAAGTAAAGCTGCAACTGCACGATATCCACAATTACCATCATCACCGACATCAATAATGTCATCTATGAATTTATGAATTTCAACTGGCAACCAATCTTTGAAGGGGAGAACTCTTGGTTGTTGAACTTTGCTAATTGATGGTCGAGGTGTGAGCTTTTGGACTGATGGTCGAGGTGCTAGCTTTTCTACTTTACTGGTATCTATAGTGCTACATGCATTTGTACCACTACATCGAACACTTGCATCCACATACTCCCACCAAGATGGATCACGCTTGGTTGATTTATCTCTTTTTGATACCTTACTTTTGCCTTTTTTTGGTGCACCTTTTGTTTTAACCTTGGCAACCGGTGGAAACATCGACGTAGTCGATGGATACGCGATCTCTCGTAATTTACCTTTAAGTGAAATTTTGCCAGGTACATCAAGTTCTTCAAACTTTTTCACTATGACATCTATTTCATGTTTCACAGATAACTCTGAAGGTTGACTCGATGCATCAACATGGAAAGTTAATTTACTCCACCAACCATGAATAGCGTCTAATGGAATGGAACGTGGGATCATACTATACCTGGCTATTTCACATGCACAAGGTAGACCATGTGTTGTCCTAATTGTGCAACGACACTCAGTCTGATCAATACCTACATACTTCACGCGATCATATTCTGCCGCAATGTGATCAATTGCATTTTTTGACACAACACCACACAAATTCGCGTATAATCTGTTACTATAACGATGCACCTTTTGAATGATGCTCTTTTCAAATGATGCTATTATCTCATTGTGTTGTAATACAATCATGCTATTGATGGTTTCCCAAACACTGCATATATCACCAATACTATCTTGTAATATCCTTTTCAAACTCCAATGTGCCGACTCAACCATTTGTGTTGTGGTGTTCCCAAAGTGCATAACTCTATTTGTCCACGCCTCAACAAACCTTTCCTTGTGAGGAATTAACCACTGCTCGTGTACATAATCATAAAAAATAGAACAGCTACTACAAATTCCTTCAAAGATAGCCAACTTCATGTAGTACTGAGCCTCATCATAACTGTAAATAAGAGCCTCCCATGCCTCCATTATTTGCACTTGCTTCTTTTTTGGAAACACGATCATCTTGCACTTGGCTTTGACATTCTTGCATATATGAAACAAGCATAACAAATTCACTGCTTTTGGAAAAACATTTTCAACTGCGTTCATCAAAGCAAGGTCTCTATCAGTAACGATGACTTCAACTTCACCACTTGTAATCTGTTCTTTCACCATTTGTAGTGCCCATGTGAAGTTATCAACACGCTCAGACTGTAGATATGCAAATCCCACACAAAATGTCATATCAGTAGATGTAACACCAATAATCTCAAGTAATGGCATTCGATACCTACAGGTCTTGTAAGTGTTATCCATAATCAATATTATGTGAAAATTATTTACAAGAGTGATAGCGTCTGGATGGGCCCAAAATATGTCCATCAACTCATCTGAACCCTCTACCTTCTTATAACGATAAACGTATTTGTCGCGTTCCATTAATGTCAAAAGATGTTGCATTTTTGTTCTATTACCTCTAAGTGATGAACGATATGCTTGACGTGCATTGTAAACTTGTTTTATTGTCGTCAAACTTTCAACGTTATGATCCCTCAATGTCATTAGAATGTTTTTTGGTTTTTCAAAGTTCTTTGTCATATCACCAAGTATATTTTTCTCATCTTGAGATAATCGGCCTAAGACCACATATTACATGCAAATACCATCCATTATCAACATTTGATCGTGTTCCTCTCAATCTAAATGGACAATCACATTTTCTAGTCCAAGTACTCCTCGTAAGATTAGGATTCTTTCAAGGTCTATATTTACCACTTCTTTCACAACCAAGAATTAATTTTGTCTTTGTTCTTGGTCGTGCTGTCGCAGTTTCAGATCTAAAAATCACAACAACAATTCCATTTTCCCTTCCAACATTTCTAACCCATTTCAATAATTCATCTCATGTATCGAACATCATGCCGGTGGTAAACACATCAGTCAAATCAATCATAACAGGTTCAACTCTGTCATTCATAGCGTCAAAATTTGGTTCCACAATATCACACATTTCTTCAAACTCAGGATCCAAATCATCATACATTTCTTCAAAATCAGGTTCCAAACCTTCCAAACCTTCATACATTTCATCACTGTTGTCTCCCCCTTCATCCATTTAACTGCATCCAATAAATTACATAAATATAACAACATAAACAAAAAAAAAATCCAAATTTTATCACCTTTACGTGAACTGAGAAAACGTATGTGTACGTGAACTCAATTCACGTATCACATACGTGAATTGAATTCAAGTAGACATACGTGAACTCAGTTCACGTATGAATGAGATTTTACAAATTTTCATCTTATACGTGATCTCAGTTCACTTATGTTATACGTGAATTCAATTCACGTATGTGATATGTGAACTGAGTTCACGTACACATACGTTTTCTCAGTTCACATAGGCAACATGAATTTTAAAACTCCATTGATGTACGCAAATTTAATTGACGTATGTTTACGTAAATCTAATTCACGTAGAATCAGAATTTTCATAATTTCATCAAGTACGTAAATTCGTTTCACGTATACGTACGTGAACTAAGTTCACGTATGAAACTCAGATTTGGAAAAAAAAATCAGCTATAAAACACAACAAAATACATACCTAGTTGATTTGAGTCACTATAATGATGAAGATGATGAAAATGATGAAGATATTCAAATGATTAAGATTATTGAACATAAAATGTACAAGATGTTCAAATGACTTGATTTTGAAAATATTTTTTAAAAAACTATTTAAATTTTAAATTTTTAAATTTAAAAAACTAGAACAATTTTTAGATGTTTTGGTTTATAGTTTTGGTTTTTATTTTGAAAAAAATGAAAATACACCGGAATTACTTCTCTTCATTAATAACAGTGTTGTAATTTTTTTGATGTACTACAATACCATCCAACCTACAATTAAAATTAAGTATTTAATAGTTATTTTTAGATATCACTTTTATAAGATGCATGTACAGAAGCATAAATGATTATTCGATGCGGATGTAAACAATGGGCTCCCACTAATATTTATTTATTATTACCACATATATTTTGTTAATTAAAAAGTATTTGATACTTAATTATTATTATTAAAAATTAAATTACCAAATAGATGTTTTCGTTCCCTTCTTAGAATAATTTTCCAAAAATTGGATTACCAAACAATTTTTTATTTATTTTTTAGTCTCAAACAGTTTTCAAAATTAAAATGCCAAACAATTTTTTTCTTATTTTGCTCCCAGAAACAGATTTGCAAAATAAATTTCAAAAATTAAAAACTAAAAGTGATTCAAAGAAGCCCAAAATCACTCATTTTATCATCAACGGCCGCGAACGGCAGCAGCAACAACAGCGGCGACGCGACGGTAGCAACAACAACAGCCGCGACGCGACGGTAGCAACAACAACAGCCGCGACGACATTGCCATTTCTTGGCTGCTGTGACGACAGCGCCTCGTCTCTCACAATCTTTCTCCACCGGTACGTTTTTTCCTCTACATTTATGCAAATATTTCGTTCTAGGATTTCCGTTTTTCATCCATTGGTAACAATCAATGGAACAGATTCTGGAGTAAACACAAACTAATTCTGGAATAGGTTGTACTTTTTTGTTCATCGGTTGATACGGATTCTGAGCAAACTCAACTCAAAAGTATCGAGTTTGGGATTAAGTTCCTTTGTTTATCATTTCATTTAAATACATCGAATTCTTCAATGTGAATATCTATTTTTCAACTTGTATCTCAATGGGTGATGTTGTTACTTGTGCTTGGACTTTTTTCTTTGCTTTGTGATTGTGTTAGAAACTAGTGAAGATGTATTTTTCCCTATGAAAACGAAATTTTCACAAGCTAAAACAGTGTATTTTACTGGTAGTATTGGATTTTTAGATGATAAGGAACTAATGAACTGAATGTTACTCTGTTCAAAATAGTTTTTGCTAGCTTTGGATTTTGAACTCTATTTTTCCTCATATTGAGTTTTTTGGTTTTTATTTCTGGCTGTTTTTTATTTTACATTTTGTGGTATTGTTTTGTTAGAGCAGTGGAATGATTTGCAGTAGACACTTACTTTAATTAAAGCATTGCAGTTTCAGCTATCTTTCCTCTTCTTGTAAGTTTAGGACCTTGCTTATTTGGTTTGTTGAATATGAATTGGATTTTTAGCTTTAAATTCTAAGGTTTTGCTTGTTGATTTTGATACTTACCAGGATGGTATTATTTTCACTAAGTTCTTAATGGAGTTATAGGCCTTACGAAAAATAAAAACAAGGACTTGATTAGTATAATATTATAAATTAAACTGATCTATTTGCATGTGTTAGGATAGTTATCAACAGAGTTAAGGGACTACTCAAATTATTAACATGAAGTTTATTTTAAAGAACTACGGTTTATAATGGAGAGTGGAGCATTAATTATATTTTAGAGCAATCTACTTTTAAAGCGGTAGTTAATTATGAGGTATGTGTCAAGGTAGCCCCAAATGCATAAACTTGTGATGGCTGGATTTGAGTTCAGTTGTTTGTGTTAATTATTCTTTTTCTATAGCTTGATGAACATTAGCATGTAAGTTTGTGGCACTATGATATTGTGTCTGGGTTGCTTTGTTAATCATACAAATTGCAGAGTCTTTCTTTTGAAATTGAACTTATTATGAATGTATCGTGAAAATTTTGGCACTCTTCATATTGCATATTAATTTTAATTTGAATGTGTTAGTTTGCATTAGGTTTTGACACTCATCACATATCTGTAGAAAGAAGTTGCAATGCACATTAGTTGTTTCATTAAGATTTTTTATTTTATTTTATAAGAAGAACTAAAAAAGCATAGTAATGAGGTTGGAATATCTCAATCAACCCAAAACACACAAGGTTCCATGTCTTATAATAATGACATATTTTATCAAATACAAGGACCTGAATCTTAAATCTTAACAATCATAGGTTTATGCATCTGAAAATAATGAGTTGCGTGAAAGAGTTAAAAATATGGAGAGCTTGTTAGCATACGTGATGATGTTAATTAAAAATCAATTTTCCGGAGAAGATGTGAATGATATAATACAATCTGCAAGACAGTGTATATGTCATAACTTTCTAAGCTCTTTTTTTTTATATATATATTTAAATTTAAAGTTTTTAATTAATTTAAAAACAAAAAAGATTGTAACGACACCGTTTTTGACTTTTATTTCTCAAAAAACATATACAGAGGCACGCTTAGTCTGCTGTGCTTCCCTGCCCTTTCACACACATCAGACCATTTCCTGTCCGTCGCACCCACTCAGTGTGCTCGCGGATTCTTCGCAGCTCACTGAACAGAGGTGACGCGGCATTCGCAGGAGCTCCATCATCAGGTTCAAGCTTCGTTAATTTCATTATATAGGTCATCGTAGCATTTATTTATGTTAAAAATGTGTATCTTGTTGATTCTTCTAGAAATCTTAACTTCCGGTCACAATTATGCTTAAGTTTATCAATGCTTTTATTCAAGTCTTAATTGTTATTATTAAAAAAGATAGATAAACCACATAGTAACTACTTTATAACTACCTAACTGTAACAGAAAGGAATCTGTGAGTTACTAACTAACAGAATCAGTTAGAGATTTACAAATATTTTTTTTTCATTATTGTATTCCAAGATTTTTCATTAATTTGCTTTCTCACAAGATTCTTCATCAATGCCCCATTTTTGTACACCTTTGGTGAGTTTTTTTTTTTTTTTAATATGCAAGTCAATCTAATTTATTTTCTCATTGTTTTTATTTTTACTTTGTTGGATGTTCAGATTTTACCTAGGTAATTGAATTCTCCTAACGTCAACATTTTATAAATTGAAGCAAGAAAACCTAAACTAAACCACCATCAATCATGAAACAAGATGCTGCTACACAAGATAACGGTAACACCAACTCGTATTCAAAGAAATCAATTCCACCCTACATGAAAGCAATCTCTGGCTCATTGGGGGGGATTGTCGAGGCTTCTTGCTTGCAACCGATTGATGTGATCAAGACCAGATTGCAGCTTGATAGATCAGGGAATTACAAGGGAATAGTTCATTGTGGTGCCACAATTGTTCGATCCGAAGGGGTACGGGCTTTATGGAAGGGATTGACACCTTTTGCCACACATTTGACCTTGAAGTATACTCTTCGAATGGGTTCAAATGCAGCGCTTCAGTCAGTGTTTAAGGACCCTGAGACTGGGAAGATTAGTAATCATGGGCGGCTTCTTTCTGGGTTTGGTGCAGGGGTGCTTGAAGCTGTTGTTATTGTCACGCCATTTGAGGTTTGAGCATTTTATTTTGCTTGATATGAAATTATAAATTAATCATGTTTATTTATATCAGCTCTGATATTTATAATAATGCTGAATTAGATTCATGATTTGAAGGAAGCCTTGAATGGTATATTTAAAATTAGTTCACCATTGTGGCTGAAGTCATCTTAACTAAGGCCCCGTTTACTTTCTGAAAACATTTTCCGTTTCCATTTTTTTAAATATATGTTCATTTTAAATATCTAACAAGGAGATGGAAGACCCATTTAGTGAACAATCGTGATAGAGAAGATGGAAAGTTTGTTATGAAGAATGCATTTTCACAAATGATGAAAACAATGTGTTGTCATTTTAAAAATTTCAGATCTGTATTAAAAAATTGTAAAAGAAAATTTTGAGAAAAATATTGTATATACGTTCTTTTATGTTTCTTAGTTGAATTAAGACTGAAAACAGAAAATATTGGAAGAAAATGGGCCCTAAATAGTCCACCTTACAAAGTATCTCCTTGATTTTGGCATTTTAATTTTTCAAAGATTCCTTTTGTACTGAAACTATTATTTTTTTAAATATATTTTACTTAGGTATTCTAATACTTTTCGGTTTATGATATGAATACTGTATTGCCCCTAATGGGATAAGACTTAATTCCAAACTACTTGTTATTGTTGATAAGTTTATATTTGCAAAGTTTTAGTTTGAACCTCACCTTTTGGATTTATGTCTTGTAAATTGTTTTTTTTTTAAGATATAAAGACCCTGGATTTAGCTCCACTTAAGATGTACTAGTTAGAGGAGAAAGTGAAAAATTTATAACTATGGTTTTGATAACTTAGTGGTGTGAAGCTATTGAATTTTTAATCAAATGTTACAACTTATAACTCTACTTTCTCATTCAAGAGTGCATTCTTTATTCTATAGGATTTTAATTCTAAGTAAAATGATGGGAGTTAGTGTTTTTGTGTACAGATTTTAGTGCATTGAACAGCACTGCGACCCCTAACAAATTCCCTATTCCTGTGCTTTGAAGAGTTGTTAGATGAATTATGAGGGGCTTACCTATTTCTTCAAGTTAGATCTTAAATCTGGCTATCACTAGATTAGGAAAAAAGGGGCTATATTCATAAATTAGCTTTTAGGTTACACGAGGAGCAGTACACATTTGGTTATGCCCTTCTAGTTAACTAATGTACTTGCTATCTTTCAAACATTTAAGAAAGAAATCTTCAGGCTATATTTAAGGAAGTTTGTGTTGGTGTTCTATGACTAGACACTAGTTTATAGTGTGGACCAATAGTCCCATAAAAATAGAGAAAATAGAGAAATAGAGATAAACTTTTAACACTTTTTAAGAGAGTGATTTTGCAGAGAATAGTAAAAGAATGCATATGATTAATATAAATTTAATTTATAGAGTATTATAACAACATGAAAATGATATAATGAGTTTGTCTAGGTCCTTCAAAACCCTCCCCCAATACAATTTTTGAGTTCTCCAAAATAGGGGGATTTTGTATTATGAATAAACTCTCGTCATAAAACTCTTAGTTCCTTCTATTTTTTCCTTCCTTTTATTAAAGTCCTCCCTTCCTCTCCAAACTCGCAAACAAAGCCTTAGAGTAACCCAAATTCAGTTAACTAATGCCCCTGCAGTTTTGGAGTAACCAAACTTGAATATTTGGGCCATGTTATATCAACATGGACTATTAAAGGCTTGCATGGTTTTATGAGATTGATAGGTTATTTTAGAACATTTGTTAGAAATTATGGAATTATTGCCAAGCTCCTAAGTCAAATTAATAGTTTCAAATGAGTAGAGAAGGCTATGTAAGCATTTCAGGTTTTGAACGAAGTGATGACAAATTTCCATTGTTGGGTATGCCAAATTTCAAGTTACCATTTGTCATTGAAACTGATGCTTCTAGTACAGGTTTTAGGGCTATTTTGATGCATTAGGAGAGGCCATTAGCTTTTATTAGCCATACTCTGAAAAATCAAAACTGATGTCTGTATTATATATGAACTGGAACTCATGATAATTGACTTTGTTGTACAAAAATGGAGGCAGTATTTTTGGAATCATTTCGTAGTCCCGACTAACAAAGGAGTCTGAAGTACTTTGTAGGTAGTGATGTCAAAAATGTTAGTGTTTCTTTTGATAGTATCCTAAGCCTCATAATTACTGGGAAATAATAGTTCTCATTCTTTACAAAAAACCATAGACAGGTCTTATAAACATGCGTATTGAAACCAAGTTTATCTTGTGTTTTGCAAGTATGATTACATGCTGCTTATTTTTTTAGTTACCTAAAGTGATTGCACCAGTGAGCTACATTTTTTGGGTGTAAAGTCCTTCAGATTGTGTGGCTTTTCAGCATATAGCATCACAAACATCTATCATCCATGTGTAGTTGTTGTTGGCATGTGGAATTCCAAGTTTGCAATATATACCTTGTGCTATTTTGCAGGTTGTGAAGATAAGATTGCAGCAGCAAAAAGGGCTAAGCCATGAGCTTTTGAAATATAGAGGTCCTGTGCATTGTGCACGAATGATCATTAAGGAAGAAGGCTTTCGTGGGCTTTGGGCAGGTGTTACCCCGACTATAATGCGTAACGGGACAAACCAATCTGCCATGTTTACTGCCAAAAATGCGTTTGATGTGCTTTTGTGGAAGAAAAATGAAGGCGATGGTAAAGTTCTTCTACCATGGCAGTCAATGATTTCCGGATTCCTTGCAGGTACGGCAGGTCCATTTTGCACTGGTCCCTTTGATGTAGTGAAAACAAGGTTGATGGCTCAGGGAAAAGAGGGAGGTGAAATGAAGTACAGGGGTATGATCCATGCAATCAGAACAATATATGCAGAAGAAGGACTTGCTGCCTTATGGAAAGGTCTGTTACCTCGGCTCATGAGGATCCCTCCTGGTCAAGCCATTATGTGGGCTGTGGCTGACCAAGTAATTGGTTTGTATGAGAGGAGATATCTTCAAACTTAATAATTGTAGGGTTCTTTTATTTCTTTTGTTTACATTACTTTTGCTTTCTCCATAGACCAATTCCATTGCAACCCTAAAAAAGTAGCCATTTAAAGGGAATTTATTTGTTTAATTCCCTTGAATTTAATTTGTGGATCTAAATCCTAAACCTCAAACCCTAAAGGGTCCATACAAAAA